>JAJOZX010012599.1:40000-102813 GCA_023014485.1 Bathynomus jamesi
AGCAAAATCACAATGAAGAAAAGGAAAGGAAAATAAATATATTTCAGATTTAAAGATATATAATGTGTATATATAATGTATATAATGTGTATATAATGCGTATATAATGTGTCTATATAATGCACACAAATATAATATGCACACAAATATGCTCACAAATCTAAACGGATAATGCTTAAAAATGTACATTTGAGCGACTTTTTCTCTTGTAGTCCCGTGGATTATCTCGTATTAAACATCAGATATAGTCGCCCATCATAGCTTCGTCCCATTTTCCCTGATATCTCCTCTCCATGGTTTGGATATCTTGGTGAAAACGTTCACCATGTTCTTCACTTAGTCACCCAAATTTGGTCTGAAGAATTCTAAATGTGAGTCCAGATAGTGTAACTTCAGGAACATTCTACAACCTAACCTTTGAAAGTGTTTGAGTAGATTTTCTACTAGTTCTTTGTAGTTGTCGTTTTCTTGTTACCTAAAAATCCATGGACTTCAAGCCGAAATGACTGCCAAGCATTTTTTCAAGCGCTGTCATTTTTTCTTCTAACTCTTTACTGTAAATGCTAACATGCGTCTGACTTAAGGTCCAACAAATATGTCTCCCTTGATTTTAACTTCAGAAAGTTTGGGAAACATGAACATATATGATAAAGAGCATCACTTTCAGCATCCAAAGCTTTGATGAATTGCTTAATAAGACCAAGCTTGATATGCAGCGGGGATAGCAAAATTTTGTCTGTTGGAACAAGTGTTTCGTTAAGAACATTATGTTTGCCTGGATTAAACTCATTTCTCACGGGCCATTCCTTTCTAACAAAGTGCTCACCATCTGCTCTGCTGTCCCAAAGGCAGAGGAAACGAATATTTAGTGTAACCGCCCTGTAGTCCAAGCAGGAATCCTAGCATTTTGAAGTCTCCACATACATCCCATCTATGTTCACTGTAGTTTATTTTGTCTAGCAACTGCTTTACATTTTCATATTCTTCCTTCAATTCAACCGAATGAGCCACAGGAATAGATGGAAACATGTTTCCATTATGTAGTAGGACGCCTTTTAAACTTCTAGTTGAACTGTCAATAAACAAACGCCAATCAGCAGGGCTGTATTCAATTCCTATCTCGGCAAAAAGGCCATTCACATCACAGCAGTAGCAAAGAGAGCTCGATGCAAAACAGGAGTAGAAAGAAGCGTCTCGCAAATGCCTATTCCTGTAGAAAGAGATCTTGACACTTGGGTCCAAAAGATTCCATTCTTTAAGGCCGGACGTCATAATTTCTGCATTGGTTTTCGTAAGGTTCATATCCCTGACTCGGTCGTCTATGTCTTTCTGGTTGGGGAAATGGGGTGACGTATTGGAGCTTGCCTCGAAGTCAACATCTTCATCTTCATCGGAGGATATTGAAGGCGTTTCTTCTATTTCCTCCATGGTGGGTGGGCATGGAACGGGTAAATCTTCATTATGGGGGACTGGGGCAATAGGAGATGGGATATTTGGATATAGGACATTTTTTCGACCTTTACCTCTCCTGTAGAGTGAAATGTGTACCATGCAGAAGTAGCAATCATCGTGGTGATTGGTTTGCTCCATCCAAATGCGAGGAATAGCAAATGTCATGCCTTTTCTGGTACCTCGTAGCCATCCTTCTAATGTGGAACGGCAGCTTCCACAGCAAAAGTGAGGTGCCCATGATTTATCTTGATCGCCCATGGGCATGCCAAAGTAAGCGTGATATGCTGTACAAAACTTCGTTCCTGTGTCAATTTTGTGTTTTACTCGCTTTGGATTGATGTAATGGCTGCAAAAATAACAAAATGAATCTGCAGAGTGTCTGCAGGGCCTATTGGTAGCCATCACCATATAATTCTAATTCAAATATCTGAAAAATACAAAAAAACATTTTATAAACAGAAATAAGAAACCAAATGTGTACAAATATTTAATAATGGGCCTTAACCAATAAAAACATTACTAATAAACCTCAGTTTTGGGGACATTTTGAATTTTGCACTTGAAATTACTTTTGCTATCTCAAAAATGCTTAAAAATGACGAAAAAGTAAGATTTCTAAATTTGACCATATCATAAAAACTATAGTTTTCCGACCAAAATCGATGCCAAATCCGTAATCAGCGTGGCCGAAACATATAGAAAAGATCGAAAAATCAACATAAACAAAATATTGTTGCACAGTATTATCAATAACAACAACTGTTTCTTGTGGTACTGAGCTTTATACCTCCGATATATGAAGAGGAAATTCCTGGGACTGTAACAACTCGCTGACGCTTCCTGAGGAAGCTATACGTCCACTAACCCGCTTTGCTTGTTATTACCATATATTTCTGTGCTATTATGTGCTATTACGTGTTATTACGTAATGCACGCTTGCCTCGTCAAAACTTGTATATATTGCATACATCGTAGTTCTTATTGTTTTCGAGCCCATCAATGATACTGTTATAATGTTTAATTAATTGTGATACGCACGATCTTCCTGATCGGAATTCATGTTGGTTTTAATTGAATTTGTCTTGTGCCTCCAAAAAGTAGTAGATTTTTCTCTAACATTTCTGTTAAATATTTGGGTTAGATGGAATGTCAGATGTCATTTCTTTGCTCGATATTTATATCCCTTCCTTTATGTATGGGAAAGATGTTTGTTCATTTCAAGCTTTCATTCTTATTTAATTTTTACAGATTTTAATTAGTGTGGTTCCATTTGCTCAGACCTGCTGCTAAATAATAATCCCTTTTGTTCGTGCTATATCGCCCTGGTGTATAATCAAAATCTCAAAAGGGGTCCTCCTAGGAAGAAGTAGCTAAGCGACAAAAGTAAAAAACGCCAGAAAACGCTATATAAAGTTGTACCAATTTGAAAGTTGCCATAACCTTTGAACTTTTGAAGATATTTCGAAGAAATTAATGAAATTTCAAATTACTAAAACAATTAGTAAAATTAGTAAAAAAAATAGTAAAAAAATTAGTAAAATAGTAAATTAGTAAATACTAATTAGTAAATTAGCAAATTATTAAAAAAATTTGTAAAAAATTAGTAAAAACTTAGTAAAAACTAGTAAATATTAATTAAAATTAGCAAAATTAGTAAATTAGTAAATTAGTAAAAATTTTTAAAAAATTTGTACAAAATTAGCAAAATTTCAAATTAGTAAAAAATTGTACTGCGTTTCCTGGCGTTTTTTTTACATTTGTCGCTTAACCACTTCTTCCAAGGAGGGCCTCATATCCTATTCTTATAATTCTTCTTCAAAGAAAAAAATTCCACCATAAACTATTTAATATTTAGGTGTAATGAAAGTTTATTCATACTGAGCTCATAATATTTCAAATATTTTTTTGTTTATTATTAACGGTTAGTGTATTAGTTTCTCTAAAAGTCCATAGTCCCCTAATTTGGGATTTTCCTTTCCGCAAAGTTACAGAAATAATTTAGGTTTTTCTTCATTGCCTCTACAGTACAGTATATATATATATTAGTGATGTAGGTCACATCCGCATCCGCGGAACATCCGCACATTTTCTCGCATCCGCATCCGCACCCGCATCCGCACTTTGGACTGCGGATGTCGTGCGGATGTGGACCGTTGAGATAAAATGTCATTAATAAGCGGAAATTATCAAATTCTACTATATTAATAGAACTAGTTCATTGTGCGCAAAAGTGATGCAAGCGACAAGACGAGAGGCTGTTCTTGTATGAAGTTACTCTCTTGCAACCTACTTAGATCCACGTTACAAAGCTAAGTTATTTTCACCTAGTACATTAGAACGAGTTAAATCATCACTTGGCAAAGCAGTTGAAGAGCTTCAATCTCTTGAATCTGTCGCTTCGCCACCCACCAAAAGAATAAAAGTTTCAGTGACAGAACCAACACCTTCAACAAGCAAATCTATCACAGAATCTGTCTCTCAGTTTCTTGAGTCAAGCAGCAATGACGAGACCTACGCGATGTCAAAAGATGTAGTAAAAATGATCGAGAGCTATCACCAAGAAAAACGCCTGGCTGCATGTGACAATCCTATTAGTTGGTGGAAAAATACGCAGAATATCTATCCATACTTGAGTAAACTTGAGGAAACATTTAGCCTGTCCTCCAACAAACGTACCAAGCGAGAGATTATTTAGCAGTGCTGGATTAATATATGATGAAAAGAGAAACAGACTGGCAGCAGAAAAGGCAGAAAAATTAATGTTCCTTAAGCATAACCTTCCTATAATTAAGTTTGAACATTAAACGATGAACATCTTAGTTTACTTTATTTTAATTACTCATTTATAAATATGCCTAATAAAACTTTAAACTTAATATAAATAGTTATCAAGCTAATTAAAGATCTCTTTCTATAAGGGTGGAGGTTGGGGAAAGAGGTCAGTGGGGGTGCATTTGAGTTGGGTTCACGTCCCGCATCCTGGTAACACAATTATGGTTTCTAATTGTGGCTGAAACTCAACAAAATATAACGAATTTATTTGCAGACGAATTCACTAATTGATTTCTATATTAGTTAGATGCTTGATATTATTTTATATGTTCAGAGAAAAGTACAGCAATTATTGTACAATTAATCAATTATACTACATTATAGCTACAGCTCTCTCTATATAATAACTTATTATATACGTTAAACACAACAAATCTCGAATATATCCTAAAAAATAACGAAAATGTAGACATCCGCGGATGTTGAAATCAAACATCCTCATCCGCATCCGCATCCGCGGATGCGAAAAAAATGACATCCGCTACATCACTAATATATAATATATATATATTATATATATATATATATATATATATATCTCTCTCTCTCTCAAACAGTAAAAAAAACACCCTTTACTGTCTCATCTTTAATTTTCTTTTAAACAGACGATCCTACAACATAATGTAGCTAAAAATATCAATATACCTTCTTCTAAAGGAAGATGAGATAACGAACGAGCTTCATAAAATGATTATTTTAGCAAAAACTTTACTCCCAAAGTTTTTTTAATTTTAGCTCTCAAATTCCAAATTTGTTATTCTTCCGTTGGGAACCCTCGAATCTGAGAGGGTTCCCAACGGAACGAAGTTTAGTAAGAAATGCAAGACTTGCTTCTTTAAATTTACGGTGTGTATATTGCATTTGTTGTAATCCGCGTCAGTTAACCCATTACTGACCAATGGTAGAATTTCCTACCGACAAAATTGTTTGTCATTATTGCATCACTTTTTCTTGTATTCGCGTGATCTTCTGCATGAGTCATTGATATGACGCAATCTAAAAGATCTTTATGTTCCCATCGCAATCTAAAATATTGCGTCATATCAATGACTCATACCGAAGATCACGTGAATACAAGAAAAAGTGATGCAATAATGACAAACAATTTTGTCGGTAGGAAATTCTACCAATAGGCATTAATGGGTTAAAACAGTAAGGTTTATTTATATATATAGGCTTATACGTATATAACCAGACGAATTATTATGAATTGTCTTGGTGTATATACAGGGTGTTTCAGGTCGACCCTAGAACTATGGAAATTGGCGGAATTTGTACCAAGTAGGTAGTAATTAAGATAGGTTCTACCAAATACAAACTACAAATTCCGCCAATTTCCATAGTTCTAGAGTCGACCTGAAACACCCTGTATATAGGAAAACAGCCCCTACAAAGATTCGAACCCAGCACCTCTTGAATATAAGGTGAAAGCACTAACCATGACGCGAAAGCTTTATGTCTTCCCTCGTGTGCTGAAATATGCTCCAGGTTGTTCTAACTATCACTTATCGTAACGTATTTGATCTGCGCTCTCGCCTTCTACTCAAAAGGTGCTAGGTTCGAATGCCGGTAGGGATATTTTTTGGCATTATGCAAAATCGTGCGTGTTCATAGATGATATTCCATAATATATATATATATATATATATATATATATATATATATATATCGTACGCTTTAAAAATGAAAATATATAAATTAAAAATTATTAATTTTCTCTTAAGGAATTAAAAAAAAAACCTTCGTTCATGTTCTTTCGCAGAATCTTTATGTTCCCATCGTAAATATAATAGAAAAACTGAAAAACACGGTTTCTTTTTCATCCTTTTTTCATGTTTTTTCCTTTCATACTTTTGTGTTTCATTTTTTTATATTCACGATGAATGAAGAGAGACGGATTACCCGAAAGTCATACAGAGAAATGTCGTAACCTTTAACGGAAAACTTCGAATCCTTGAGAATAACCATTTCATGTCCCTATTAGCCCAGGACATCACTTTTCATTTTTTTACATAATTTTATGTATATATATATATGTGTATATATATATATAGAGAGAGAGAGAGAGAGAGAGAGAGAGAGAGGTTTGTTTCTATTGGAAACCTGATTCGTTTTAGTAAGAATAGGAAAACAAGTGTTGTCCATCCTAAAAGTTACAATGATTTAATTAATTAAAATTACGCCAAAAGTTGTTAAAATTATTGATATTTTGCTACATTCATAATAAAATTTTCTAAATTTAGAAGTTAAAACTTCTTTCTGAGGATGCATTCGCTTAGGGAAGTTTTTCCTTCTTTTGGGAATCAGTTTCTTGTTAGATGACATATTAACTTCTTTTAATGATACATAACTTCTTTAGATAAAAGAAATGGTCATCAAAACTTCTTTTTTGAGCGATTTAAGACAATAGAAGATAATATTTCTTTGTATAGAAGGTTGCGAGAAGTCTGTAATTTCTGTATATAAAGCAGCATTATTGGAATTAAATCGTTAACTACAAAATGCCAAAGCTGAAATTCAATTACAATATCAAAGCATTATAATAGCCTAAAATGCTTAGAGGAAAGGAAGGTAGCTATTTAACCCTCTCGGACATTTGTCTTCATATGAGGACAAAAAAAAAATACCCAAAATATGAAATAATACATGTCCATATAATTTTAGAAATATTAAAAAAAAATTTGATTCCCCCTGTGTCAAGGGGGACCCGGGGACACTCACTACCGAAAGATTTTTAATTTTTTGGATATGCTTTTAATTAATTATGTGGAGATGTATTATTTCATATGTAGGGTATTTTTTTGTCCTCATAGGAGAACAAATGTCCGAGAGGGTCAATGTGGGGGTTACTTTTATGCATAGAGAAAAGAGTTCGAAATACGTAAGTCACTGGAATTATTAGTTATTAATAATTTTAAGACCATGGTACTGTGGAAAATAGTTATAAACTGATGAAGGATTGCGAATTTGAGAATAAGAAACACCACAGAGAGGACAGTCAGGTCGGAAGGATCTCTTGGTTGGTTGGTTGATTTTTTTTTTCGTTTTACGTTCTTTGTGAAAAACCTTTTCAAATGGTGATCGATACGAAACTGAAGAATACGACATGTACCCCCTCTATGAATGAATGGCTGAATGAAAATACTTTATTTCCAAAAATTAAATATCACAATACTACAAATTTGTACAATATTTACAATAGTTCTAACGTAGAAAATACATTCGCTAAATGTAATAGATATATATATATATATATATTTAATATTTGGCCCTTAATCTTTAGGCTTTACCTGGGTTTCATAACTCACGCATGCAACGCCGACAATTCTAAACATAAATGAGCATAAGAGAAGAGAAAATTTATCTTCAAATTGAAAAAATTTACCTAATTTAAATGTAGTTTTAACATTAAATCTAGAATTAACATGGGCATACAAACGTACTACAATCGAAGACATCTTTTTATTGATATAGAAAAGATATATTTGCTGGCTATACTTCGTATAAGGACTTATATCCACCGCCAAGTCACTGTTTCAAATACATATTGGAGATCCATAACAACGAGGACCTTTAATATTTACAGTAAATAGCGAAATATTTTACGCCTATCTTTACCATCTTACAACCCCATTACCGTCTTACAGTTGTAATACATTCTATTACAGATCTAATGAATTACGTGGAGTGGCATTAAAATGGGGTTCAGGTTTCCCCAGCCTTTATCCCACAAAAAATATTTAAATACGATTTTCTGTAACGATTGTACGTAGCAGACTTTAAATGTTTTTCTATAAACACCAACGCTGATTTGTCGTCATAATTTAAGCAGTAATATTGGTTTTCGAATATATATAACGTGGGAAACCATTGTTGATCAAATTCTATTATCTGATTCATAATACATACCGTCAAATCATAGAATATCGCTAATTTTCTGTAACAATTGTACGCAGCAGACTTTAAACGTTTTTCTATAAACACCAACGCTGATTTGTCGTCTTAAGTTAAGCAGTAATATTGGTTTTCGAATATATATAACGTGGGAAACCATTGTTGATCAAATTCTATTATCTGATTCATAATACATACCGTCAAATCATAGAATATCGCTAATTTTCTGTAACAATTGTACGTAGCAGACTTTAAACGTTTTTCTATAAACACCAACGCTGATTTGTCGTCTTAATTTAAGCAGTAATATTGGTTTTCGAATATATATAACGTGGGAAACCATTGTTGATCAAATTCTATTATCTGATTCATAATACATACCGTCAAATCATAGAATATCGCTAATTTTCTGTAACAATTGTACGTAGCAGACTTTAAACGTTTTTTCTATAAACACCAACGCTGATTTGTCGTCATAATTTAAGCAGTAATATTGGTTTTCGAATATATATAACGTGGGAAACCATTGTTGATCAAATTCTATTATCTGATTCATAATACATACCGTCAATCATAGAATATCGCTAATTAAGACCATGATAGACAAGGCTTTCAAATAACATTTCATTGAATACAAACACTTTTTAACCTTGAAAGTAAAAGAGAGAATACAACCGTATTTCATAAACAACCGTATGTGATAAACAACCGTATGTGATAAACAATGACTTTCCACAATATGTTTTAAAAAAAAAAACAGTTGGTAATATTTATTAATAACAAGTTAAATATATATAATTATCATATTAAAAAAAAGAATTTAAAATGATGTAAACAATAAATTATTATTAAAAACACCACCGATGGCATTAAAAAATTAAAATTTAAAACTTAAAAAAAAAATAATTTATAATATTAAAAAAAAAATGTTTTAAAAAAATATAATAAGTAATTAAAAAGAATTATGTTCATAGTTTTGAACTAGCAAAAAACAAAAGAACGGTGTGCAACTCCTTTTACGCCCGATACACCACAAATAATCTTCGTATGTGAAAACGCTTCAACACGGGTATAAACCCAACAAGATACACGAACATATCAAAATAGACGAGAAAAAAGTCATGAATAATTACATATTAAAAAATATATATATAATTTTTATTTTCAAATGAACGATTTTACGATCTCCAAAAAATTAAAAATTATAAACTCAAAATCAATATAAATTTCAGTGAAACGAGAAACGCTTTTTTTTTTTTTTTTTTTTTTTTAACTGGAAGTAAATTTTAATATTTTAAAATTTATTTTAAGAGAATAATGAATTTTGATAAAAAATTATAGAATTAAATTTAGAGTCTGTCTCTTCGGTGTATTCGTTTTTCAGCTAATTTTAATTTAATTTAATTTTTTATATCATTCCATTCATTTTAGTTTTAAGACAAAATTTATTATTTCAACTGTCAGAAACGTACTGAAGAAACGCTGGTTTACGGATAACGAAAACAATATCATTGCAAAACTTTAGAACAGTTCTTAGTAAAATTGCCTATAGTAGTTCCAGCTGGAAGAAATATTGTTTGAAAATGAAAAGAGGCCATACAAATTTTAATAGTATCGTTATTATGTTTGCAACGACTATATATATATATATATACAATAATTATACATAGTGTGTGTGTGTGTGTGTGTGTGTGTATATATGGGATGAATTTCAAAGTTAAACACGTGAAATAAATAATTGATGCACACCCACAAGAAAAAATGAAAAGCGATCCCAAGACCTTGAGTGTATTCAACAGTACACCTCGCCAGGGAATGAAGGGAAAAAAGTCAAAAAGTCGAAAATATATATCTCTGTACAACCTAAACAAAATAATTATGAAGGATTAACAAAATGTTAATAAGTACTGATTGAAGGAAAGAGTTATTTTAACAGGATGTCCATTTTATACGTTAAAGTTAACGAATTATTATTGAAATTATTTAAAAGGTCTTTGAATGCACATTCCAAAATGTTCCTTTCCGTTACGTCTTCATTTTTTTACCAAGGATTGTCGACCTCTTTCAGTTAATACTATGATTACATTGTATTTATAGGCTCAATAATTTAGTCCCGTCTACAAAATTTATTGTTGGAAAGGGAAAAAATAATTAGCGAAAGGTTATCATTTTTGGATCTTAAAATTTCGGGGATGCCCAAAATCAATTTAAATTTGAAGTTTTTCGCAAGCCTACTAATAATAACTTGTACATTCACTTTCATTCTGATCAATCGCTCCTCGATAAAATCTTCAAATTTTTTCTTGTTTCTCAGAGTATTAAGAGTTGTTAGTCCTGAAATTTTAGATTCTGAGTTATGCAATATTATGAACATCGGTATTAAACTATGTTATCCATTACCATCTCTAGAAAGTTGTTTAAGCAAAGCTCAAAGAAGGTATAATAATAGTGTAATTCAAAAGGAATGTGATCATAAAAATATCATCAGCCTCCTTTACCATGTAAATTTTAAACATCTTCCGACCTTACTCAAAACAATTGGAATTAACGAAGCCTTTAAGTATAAAAATACTGTTAAATCTTGCCTAACAAAGAACAACCCACATAATGCAGCTGTCTGTAGCTACTCGACTGGATGTAAATAATGTGAATTGGTTTATATAGGTCAAACTCAAAAACTTTAGACATCAGAGTGAAACAGCATAAATGTGCGTGTAGGACAGCAAGTAATTCTTATGCATTGTTTAACTATTTGTATAGATATAATCATAGTATTAACTGAAAAAGTTCTGAGAGTCATGGTAAGGAATATTCTGAAACGTTCATTCAAATACTTTATAAATAATTTCAATAACAGTTGAACGTATAGAAATGGACGTATAAAATGGAACGTATGAAATGGACCACATCTTGTTAAAATATATTTTACTTTTAATGAGTAGGTCTACTTGTTAATTTTTTGCTAATCCCTCCTAACTCTTTTGTTCACCCTGTACAGATATACCTTTGGTTAGCTTCCGTCCGAATTGTTCATTCTGACGAAGGTCAAGCTTTTCACTCCACCTTAGACCTACAGTTTAACGTGGAATCCGAACCACGCCCATCAGCATCCCAGCGTCTAACCACTAGGCCACCTAGGGTACCCATTTATCTACCAACCACTTTCTTTATTGTGTGGAAGGATGAACAGCTGGGTTTTGCTGCGCGCCGGCTGCCGTCGGGTCTCGAACCCGAGGCCGATGGATTCGTAGTCAGCGACGCTAACCACTACACACTATATATTTATTTATTTATTTTTTTTGCCTTTTCCCTTTATCCTTTCATTCCCTGATGAGGTGTACTGTTCAATACACTCAGGACTTTCACTTTTCCTTGTGAGTGTGCATATATATAATATATATATATAATATATATATATATATATATATATATATATATATATATATATATATATATATATATATATATATCACTTTGGTATAGGCACAGTGTTTACACTTCCTCCAGTCTGAAGCAGCAAAACCATTACTAGAGAGAGGAAGACTGATTAACTTCAATGTAAAAAACCCAAATGAGAGAGAGAACAAAAAATAAAGATAAAATTATTGTTATTTCTTCTTAGGTTAGAAGATGATCTCACGACATCAGACAAGCAAAAGGAGTCATCTCCAGGTCACAGCGAGACTCAGGGGAAAATGAAAGGATTTTTTTTTTAAGGACGAATCCTGAGCACTGATCCGCTCTCGAGTTTCACCACGGCCTTGCATCAGTCCGGGATTTTTCCCATGCGGAGAATCTACTTAGAATATAGAAGTTTGGGTGCTAATAAAATTAACACTTCGATTTCCTTTCGCGGACCTTTTTACACCGTTCGTGGAAGAGGAATTTATGCAAAGATGAAATCGTAATCACATTTGTCAGCCTAGTATAGATAAGACGGGTAAGTTCACAAATTAACCCATGGAGAAATGCAAATCACTACACACACACATATATATATATATATATTATGTATGAGTTTATTCCTAGGGAAACACAATTTGAAGATCAAGAGGAGAACTGAGACTTCAAACATTCTTTAAGTATCAAGAGATCAACTCCCTAGCTATGGGCTCACCCCTTAGCTAACTTCTTCCTATGTCACCACGAACGCGCCTCACTACATCAATGTCCGTTCGAATTCAAACCACATTTATATAAAAGATACATCTATGATACTTTCCTCTTATATAAGAAGGAAGGTCATTCTAATAATTTCATTCACCACCATAATCACCATCATACCAATATAAAATTTACAAAAGAAGAAGAAACCAGTAATACGCCCCCCCCCCTTCCTATACATCCGAATAACTAAAGATAATTACTATTTCACTACATTCCTTTACCGTAAACCAACTCATACGGGGCTAGGCCCCAACTATTTGAACGACATGCCGATGTTTACCGAGCTTACCACTTTAGCTCCTGATACCTATCCTTTCATTAAGAAATCACTTTCGTCCAAATCTTCTTCATTAATAATTTATATTCTAAACACATCTTTCAACGACTTCTCAAAAACTTTACAGACAAGTTTTATCGGCCCACTTTTAATACGCCATCTGTCTCGAAAGACTACTGTATTTCTGCTTCTCTTAGTATGGATACTTAACCAGAAGATGCGAACGGATCTCCATCATCTTCTTACCTCTCTCTCTCTACCCTCAAATTAATTTCCGCCTCGTTTTTACAAATAACCATAGCCTTAAAATTTACTTCACACACACACACACACACACACACACACACACACACACACACACACACACACACAGAAAAAACACCCATGTCGTCCGTCATTTATTCGTTCAACTGTACTCATTGTAACACGAGTTAGTATATTGGCAACACTTGCCGCCAATTCAAACTCAGAACAAAGTAATATCTCCAGTCTTACATCCTTACCTTTCAACAAACCATCCAAATCAACAATACGCAAACACTGTCACAGAACGAACTACCCATTAAACGTTTCTCGCTTCAAGATCATAGACACTCTCCACAAGGAGTTTCGGTCGGAAGCTCCCCCAGAAGACATAGCCTTCCTGGCTGCTCCCCTGGTTTAAGTGAAAGACTCCAACCCTAATTCTGCACTCCACAACTCCCAGTCAGTCGACATAATGGAGTCACTTCACATCTCGCAGCATAAACCCAGTCTCAAAGTTTATTCATCATCTTTTGGATTGACCTTAACGATTTGAACATCATGCATAAATCTCCGACACATCTCCGCTCCTCAACTTGATTTCATTATGATCATAACCAGTTGTAAGTACCGTAACGCCATGTCGACCTTTTTTATTCTAAACTATAAGCACCCAACCCCCAACATCCTGTTCTTAATTTTTATTTTTATTTACTATTAACATAAATTATCCGTAATAACTACAATTTTCTTTTTTAAACTGTGTATAATTTTTAATTATATAATTAATTATATAATTTGTAATTTTAATCTTATTTTATATGCGCTTTTAGCAACCACTGACGATGGGAAAAATAATTCTGAAACCTTTGGTACCCATTAAAGAATGCTTAAAGACTTGACTCTCCTCTTCATATACTGTATATATATATATAATACCACACATGAACACATGCGATTTTGTAAAATGCAAAATTAATTCCACCAAGAATTAAAATCTGTGACTTCTACTGAAGGGGTCCAGGACTCGAATCCTGGAGAGTTAACTTTGCATATATATATGTACATATTCGGAAGGTAAATGAATGGATAACGCAGAGCCACTGTTTTAATCATGCTTACGTAATTTCCACTTAATCCAGAACCAACTTCAGTCAAATCTGAGCAGCTGGCTGTCTCATTATTCTACTTCATTTAACATCAGAATTGAATCTAAAACACTCGCAGGCAAGCCAACATTTACATATTCCTAATAACGCATATGCAAAAGGCGGTCAGAAAGCATTATAGAATTTTTTCCTTCGTCATCTCTGACCAGGTGTGGAGATAAAGGAAGGCATTCTTCCTTTGTTTTAACTTTTCATATAAACTTTTCTCTTAGCCTTTAACATTATTTTTTAGTGTTAACCATTTTTCAATAGTGATTTATACTCAAGCAGATGCTGAATTATCAAAAACAAACATCTAAAGTCTGTATTTTAGCTTCATCGTCCTTAAACGTGGATCAATTTCAGGGAATTTTTTTTTCAGAATTATTTGAACTGGTATTAAAACATACATTTCAGACTAAGATTTCTGGATAGGCCGTTTAATGATACGCTTTACGCAGTTTTAAGACGTTTTGATTGAGGTGAAAATTTACATCATCGCTCGTACGAGTATGAGGGAATTTGGTGATCCACGTATCTTTGGAAATAATAATGACTGTCTATCGAAATTTAATCCTTGTGTTTGGCATTTTTTTCAATGAGAAAAAGTTCACCCCAAATATTTCTCCCGTTTTCTTTTGTAAATATGAAATAATCAAAATATTTTAAAATAATAAATGAAAATAATTTTGTAAACGGTACTGCTATAGATATGTTTAAGGATAACCTAAACGAGGTCAGACATGCATTAGTATAATTAATTAATACTTATTTAATTAATATTAAACATATAATTAATATAAACGTGGTGAGTCTGTTTACCAGCTTTTGCGAAGCGTTTATATTTTGTTTCAAATACAGGAATTTTTATTCTACTTCACATCTTTCCCGGACACTGTTTTATTTATGACCCAAGATTCGTAGCTTTTTTAAATAATTTATTTATTTAAATGTATTCATTGTAATGCGAACTTTATTGGTTTCACATGCCACCAATTCAAATTATGAGCGGACGAACACAGGGAAAACTGAAGCAGAAAAGTAGAGGTTACCAAAAATCAGATGGCAATTTTTTTTCAGAAAAGATGAAGAAATTAATAAATAGAACCCTTTTTTATAGAAAGTAAGACCTAAATGCGCATCTAAGCCGTCTTATCAGAATGCATCAGAACCCGGCACAAACTTCCTTTTACCATACGCAACGATAAAATTTAACTACCTATAGTGTGGCACTCGATACTTTCACCATTTGGCACTGCATTGAATTATAAGCAGCAAAAAATAAAAAATATCTACACAAGTTAGTAATACAACATGAAAACAATAAAAAAGTCGACACGAAAAGAGGGAAGAATTAATTTCAAACCTAGCATCTCAAAGAGAGAGAGAGAGAGAGAGAGAGAGAGAGAGAGAAAGAGAGAGAGAGAGAGAGAGAGAGAGAGAGAGAGAGATCACTGTCATTTAAAATGACCACCACCTTTTCTCATTAACATATGTAAATATACAGGGGTTATATAGCCAAAAGATAGATTAGAAGTTGCAGTTTCTAAACAGTTAATAAAGGAAACACAAAAATAATCTGCATATCAGAGACACATCTGCATAGCTGTGAATTGGATGTTAAAATTTTATTGGAAACTAAAGGAAAATTAAAAAAATACAATATATATATCAAGAGCAGCAAAGGAGAAGGATGATCTTTGCCCTGTGTATCTTAAAATTATTTACACACACACACACACACACACACAAAAGTAATTGTATGACCAAATTAAATAGCACAAGTGATAGTGTTAAAATGGAAATTAAAAACTTAAATCTGCTAATCAAGAGTGTTTGCAAGCCTTCAGAAGCAATAGATTAATCGAGGAATTAAATTTAAATTCAAACAAAATTCACTGGAAACTCATAAATTAAAAAAATAAAAAGAATTAACCCGAAAGTTTTACTTGAGGATAAAAGGTGAAAATAATACCTTTCGATAACAGCCAATATAAAAAAACATTTGGGAAAAGAGCCCAGTAAAGCCTAAAGCTTAAGGGCCAAATTAAATAAAATAAATAGTCCAGCTTCACAATTATTTATATCATTGTAAATTGTAAAACCAACGTATTTATTTTATTATTAATAAAGTTTATTCAATTCAATTAAACAAAAAAAGAAAATGATTGTAATCGAGGAAAAAATCTGACAAACATTAATTCTGTAATCTCTCGAGAAGAATATAAAGTAGCAGACAGTATGAAAAATAATTCACACTATTATTAATTTCAGAAAAAGGGAGACGAACGTCAATATGAAATATCGGACTCCTTAAAAAACAATAATGGGGGGAATTTAAAAAGCCAATCAAATGGAAATGAGTGAACTCCTTAACCCTAGAAAGCCAGCGTGTGACCTATTACGATAAAAGTACATGTCTTTCTGGAAATGATGTGTTTTATTGTACGCGAGTTAATTATTGTTTAATAACAATAAATTGTTTAATTCAACCTTTAAATGTAATTTTTATTCTTGGGTTACGTAGACCCAACACTAGTTGCTGCGCGTGCGGTCCTACAGTGGCCTTCTAGGATTAATGACAATTTAACTCAGAATTTAGCCCGCTTAAATCGAATATAAAAATCGAAAATCCAAATACATTTTTTGAAACAGATGCATAAGAACAAAGGATTATTCAAGCGGAAACTTGCTTCGCCATATTGATTTCTCAGAATGAGAGATAATTAATGCACTATCTAAATTGCGAGACATTTCAGCCTAGGGCCTGACACATGGAATGCAAAGTTTCTAAAGATATGCAAAGAAAGCAGTGGCGAAACCACTATGTATTTTGTGCGTGCGGATATCACTGAACACCATCCTGATCGAACACTATTTAAAAAGCGCAAATATTGTTCCTATTTACAGAGAGGAAAAGGGAGTCATTTCCTCCTACCAGCCCCATAAAAATCTGTAGACTAGTACAACTCACGTCGCATCTTATAAAATGTTTTGAGAAAATGGTTGGAGGTAAAACTGCATACTAATTGGAAGAAAAAAGAAATGTATGACACAAACCAGCGCGGATTTAGGGAGGGAATGTTTGTCGTAACTATTAGATCCCCAATATGCGACAGTCATGCCTGTTCACCTTGCCTCAGATATGGAAGGTAGCTTCTTCGTGAAAAGGACATGGTCCACCAGATCTTCATTTCCACAGCTTCCATTCATTTCCACAGCTTCCATTATTCGAGGGTAAATGCAGGAGTCTTACGGTAGAAACCCAATTTGGAGAAGGAGGTACTGCTATCCTGAAGCCCATGTTGATGACGTTCCATACCCCATAGACGAGTTTTGTAAGAATGCTGACCAAAATACGATATTTATGTTGCATGTTAGGACTAACAATGTTAAGATTTCCAGGTCAGAGGAGTTAACAAAGAAATATAAGCGGCTGTTGCGGACTCTAAAGGATAGACCTAATAAGTTATTTTTTCTGTAGGTGTTTACTAACCGTACATACGTGGAAATAAATTATTAAGTTCATTTAAATTATAATATAAACACATAATTAAAATATTAAGTATTTGAAAGATTAAACAAAGTGGAATTATGGTATGTTTACAAATTGGCATCGAGTGTTGGTTAAAGATAAAAAGATTACAAATCAAGATTGTATTCAGATTTCGAGAAAGAATGACTGTGGACAATTTCTAAAAGGGAAGAAAAGAAAGGCAAGAAATGACTAAGCATACAAAGAAGAGGATTGAATATGAAAATACCTAAAAGTAAAGGAAGTTGGACAAAAATAAATTGCGCTTAAAGAAACTCGCAATTTCATATGCGTCTGAAAATGTGAAAGTAAAATTGACACAACCAATGTCCCGAAATACATATGCAAATATAACGCATTTAAAACACCAGTACGTCAATCTGGGAAGAAATGATAAGAAAGGTGAACAACTGTGAACGAATACTAAATTTATTGGTCTTTATGATCACTACTTTCGGGTTAATTGCATCGAAAATAATTAAAAAAGTAGTAGAATTTGGACTGTACGTACAAATGTCTTAAAATGAGGAATTAGATAGCTGAGAGAAGAAGGGAAAACAATAAATATACGCATAATTCATAGATGAAAAGGACGCCGACAATGAATGAAATAAAAGACGACGAGAATAATGTATTACGAAAGAAGATTGTGAGGTTATGAAAACATGAGGGTTATTGAAAATAAAATTAACGACGATAAGGATACGAGAGCAACGCGAATGAAAATAAATATTCGACAATAACAACAGTAAAAATAGTACATTGGAAACTAAGGATTCACGAAGGAAGGTAAGAAGCAGTGCAAAATTAAAGCAAAAAAATCGAATTTTAAATGAAGAAACAAGATTGAATCGTAGAAATGGATCATTTGTGAATATACAGGGTGTCCATAAAGGTAGTGTTGCAGTTTTGAACGTAAATAAAGAAAGACATATTGAATATAATAAAATTAGATGGGAATATTTAGAGTAGAATTTTTAAAGTTTATTTTAGTCTATGACAACCAGTACAGAAAAAATTTAGCAAAAAAGTATGGACAGGATTCACCATCAAAAATGTCACTATATACAGGTGGGTGACGAAGTTTAGATTGGGACAGTCATGCTTGGAAACCTCGAGAATGTCATTTCTTGAAAACCTCAAACGTGTCCACTGTCCATTTTGAGCGAAGTCCGAAAACGATTGTACATCGTGCTTCCGTTGAAGTTTGTATGTTAAAGTAGACGCTTCAAAATGTTCTGCTGGATAAACTTCATCTGTACTCTTGGAAAATTATCTTTGTTGAAACACTTTTAAACGAATATTATGGCGGCAGACACATCGATATGCGTTCTAAACTGCTGGGTATGATAAAAATGGATCCAACATTTCTAGGTCGGTTACATTTTTTCAAACGAAGGTACTTTCCACGTCAGTGGTAAAGTTAACAAACATATCTGCCGAATTTGAGAACGAGATAATTACGATGAAGTGGGGAACACGAGTGAGACTCCTCTGAGGCTTAATGTCTATCTGGCGTGCTCTAACACGGGAAGGATTTTAACTCTCTTTTCATAACATGGAAGAAAAAACGATGTTGTTATGTTTAGAAGTTCCATGGCGACATTTGAAAAGAACACAAAATTCAGGCAAGCACTTTATTAGATATGTAAAAATATTCACTTACTCAAGAAATTGGTGAAGCCACTTGAAAAGAAAATGTACTGGATTTAAATTTAACAAGTAACAATGCCATGATAATAAAATGTAACGCAAACAAACCTTTTTTACTAAAGTCTAATCGAAATACAAATGACGTTTTAAGACATTTTTCTTTTTCCTTCCATCTCCTCTTCCTTCTCACTTTATCTTCTTCTTCTTTCTCTTCCCCCTTGTCTTCTTATTCCCATGGTAACCATCTGGGTACATGGGGAAAAGGAGGAGGAACAAGAATCAGGAAGGATATATGGGAAGGAACTCGCAGCATTGTCCCCTACCTAAACCTTTTCTTTGCGACACTAATGCTGTAAACTCATTTACGGCTATGAGTTTACAATTTATTGAAAGTGTAGTCTATAATCTCACTCAACCCACTTGTACTACTATGGTAACGAGGAACTACAGAAGAAAGGATACATAAAATAAAGGTAAACAGATTAGAGATCTTGGAGTAATAACGTCAACAGGTTCAGACTTCAGACAACAACAATATTAAAATTATAATAGCAAGAAACAAAATGGGAATTATCTGGAGAAGCTTTCATGGCCAAACATAAAACAACAGTCTGAAAGTGTGGAAGGGTTTATAGTCTTACCAACAACTGAGTACTGCTCAGGACCATAGACGATTCCACAGTGGAGTAGTCTATGTCAAGACCCACAAGCTCAGACAGAAGAACAAAAAAGCCATACAAAGGACTTTATGTCTATTATAGAGAAAATGGAAGATGAAACCATTGGTCACTAGTACAATCTCTGAAATTCTATATTCCCTGGAAAGAGAACACGGGTGATATATAATAATACATATGAGGGGTCCCGCGTCTTAAGGTACCTAGGCGCCAAAATTAAAACTCGTCAGAAATCGCCTCAAAGTTCAACAATATTCTGATCTGTTATTAATTGAGCTAGAACGTTCATTTTTGGCTAAATTAGAGTTCTAAGTATGCTAGTGAAGATGTTGATGAGTTTTTGGAATAGATTTTCATATTTTAAATTTTCTATATATTTTTTTTATTTTTTATTTTCTTATTATGCCGAACTTTGGGTGAACTTTTGGCTGGCGATAGAGGTGAAAAAAGTAGTTCGCTTCATAAGGTTTTCAACCATACTTCGTGTCGTAAGGTCATTATAACCCAAACCACGCGACAGAGGAAGGGTGAAAATAGCGATATCCATCAAAAACACGTTTTCGCCTGTGGTGGCGTTTAGGTACCTTAAGACGCGCGACCCCTCATATACAGTAAAATACTTGAAGGATAAGTGACAATTTTTAAAACGAAATAAAAACACTTTGGAATGAAAGAACTGGTAGGTTCTGTATTATCCTAGCTGGAATAGGACAGGGTAGCCTTGAGAACACTGTAAAAGTGTTTTTGTAAGTCCTAAGAAAGCCCAGATAACATTCGAATTCACCGTCCGTTCAAAAGGGCTAACTTAGAACATCAATAGGACAATACAAAAATTCCTAAGAACAAGGAAGTTTACTTCTAACTTACTCTACATATGAAATAGTTTAGACTCTATAATGTATTTACCATTTGTTTATATAATGTCTACAGACATCTTATTTTTTCATATAAAATATTTTTATATATAAAATCTGCGTGTCAGGATTAAAAAACGCCAAATCTTGGCGTATTTTAACCCTAACACGCAGCAATGCAATAAAAGAATAATGTATAACATTGTATTAGTATAAACGAAAATTTGAACAAATTGTCCATGCATCTGAATTTACATTAGTAAACTAATAATAGCTCACCCTACGTACTGGCAGTTGTTTTCGTTCCGGGACGTCTCCTGATATATACTCGTACGAGTATACACTCGTATTGAGTTGCTTGGAAATTTGCAGATTTGTTGTTTCAGTCAGGATTTCTTTCATATATGAAAGATGAAAATGTAATTATATAAGAATTGATGGATCACCTGAAGATCAGGGACCCCAGCCTCAATTACCAAATGATATCTTCATTAAAACTAACGAAAATATCACGACTTAACATAACCAATTGTCAAGGGCGTACAATTGACCTAACCGGGCAATCAGTTTAATTTATTATTATATTTGGTACTAGGGTTGCCAGATTTTTCAAATGCCGATGCGAGACAAAAATTTTTCTGAGATTTTTTTTAAAGACCAATTTTTTTTTCAAATTGAAACTAGATTTCTTCAACGGTTACAACAAACAAAATTAGAACAATTTTATTACAATAATATTTAACAATTAAACGTCGTGAATAAATTGAAATTATTATACGTAATATTGAAATTCTAAATCAATTCATCCCTAAAAAATTTGCTAAAAAAATATTTTTTGCGGGACATTTTGAAAGCGGAATTTTGACGCGGGATTTTTGGATCAAATGCGAGACTGTCCCGTAAAATACGGGACGTCTAGCAACCCTATTTGGTACTGTAAGGCAAAAAACAAGAATACATGGGGGCCCTGATCTTCAGGTGATCCGAATTGATTATAAAGTATCATTGTTAGACCTGTCAAGTCTCTCGCATTGAGCGTGACACTCACAAAGTGTTCCAGTGCTGCTAAATACAGCAGTAAATTCAAGAAAGAGTGGTCGGTGGAATACCCCTTCATCAGCGCTGCGAATGTAGACAAAACACAAAGCATTGTTTAACCGAGCCAGCCTTATAGGTTAGTTAGCCTACTGGACAACCCAAATGGGATAGATTTTTCAAGTTAATTATGAAAAACTCACGTCTTTAGCTTAGCGTCTCAGTAGCTGATATTGAAAATATGACAAACCATAACTTATAAGCCTTATGTTATATAAAATATCTCATTAACAATGTATAGTACCATATCAAGGTATAAAAACAGAGGTTATAAAGTTAACAACATTTGAGTTACGACCTTAAATCAAAAAAATTAGGCTGTGTTGAAAGGTAAAATTGCCAATATTATACAGTATATTGAATTAATTTCTTTTTGATTAAATGTAGGCTATAGTTTATCTTGGCTATTAATAGAAATTGAACTGGTCTGCCTAGATGTAAAAGCCAAGCAGATCAGTAGAGATAAGTCTCGTAATAGAATACCACGTCACATATATGATACTTTATAGCTAAAACTTTATTTGGATCACCTGAAGATCAGAACCCCCAGCCTTCGTTAGTTAGCCTTATAAGGCTAGGGTTGCCAGACGTACCGTATTGTAGGGGACAGTCCCGCATTTGATCCAAAAATCCCGCGTCAAAATCCCGCGTCAAAATGTCCCGCAAAAAATATTTTTTTAGCAAATTTTTTAGGGATGAATTGATTTAGAATTTCAATATTATGTATAATAATTTCAATTTATTCACGATGTTTAATTGTTAAATATTATTGTAATAAAATCTTTCTAATTTTGTTTGTTGTAACCGTTCAAGAAATCTAGTTTCAATTTGAAAAAAAATTTGGTCTTAAAAATAAACCTCAGAAAATTTTTTGTCCCGCATGGGCATTTGAAAAATCTGGCAACCCTATATAATAAGGCTAACTAACGAAACTATCACGACCTAACCTAACCAATCGTCAAGGGCGTACAGTTGACCTAACGATTGGTTAGGTTAAGTCGTGATATTTTCGTTAGTTAGCCTTATAAGGCTAAAGAAGGCTAGGGGCCCTGATCTTCAGGTGATCCTTTATATTTTGTATAAATGATGTTTAAACTAATTTTAGTTTACAGCCTTTACGTCAACAAATTCCATTTGCAAGCAAGTCAAATGAAGAGACGTGGGCGTGAAATCTGGTGTTTGGTCTATTTATGAAACGGCAACAATTTCGCCAAAGAAATTTCTTGGATTTAACATTAAAATGAAAACACTATTTTTCCCCACCTTGATTTCGTGATTAAACTTTGATACAAGATTACAAGAATGATATATTTATAGGTTAAGTTAATATTAAGATCCTAAAAATCAAAAAAGAGGAGGGAAATGAAGAGGGGGGGAGGGGAGTCTTACAATCACAGATAATTTGAACGTGTAAGTCCGAGCATAGTTCACTAGAACAAAAGGGACCTTTTGTCAGGCGTGTATGAGGTCCTCTAGGAAGAAGTGGCTAAGCGCCAAAAGTAAAAAACGCCAGAAAACGCAGTTGAAGTTGTACCAAATTTGAAAGTGGAATAATTTGAACTTTTGAAGATATTTCGTCAAAATATCTTCAAAAAGTTCAAAAGTTATGTTACTTTCAAATTTGGTACAACTTCAACTGCGTTTTCTAGTGTTTTTTACTTTTGTCGCTTAGCTACTTCTTCCTAGTAGGGCCTCATATCTTAAGACTTAAGAAGAACATTTTTTTTTTTTCCCAGTGAAAGAAGATGAAAAATATTCTAAAAATATGAGAATCAAACCTACTTACTGTGCAGCGAAAAACTTGACACTCCCAACACAGAAAATTAATTGCACTCAAAATACAAATGAACAAGTTCTTCAGCAGAGCCCCTGATTTGTGAAGGATGAGTATCTGGCTATGAAGGCAGAATGGCATTAGAAAGCAACTCTCTCTATCATCAAATTCCTTAAATGAGTCGGAATGCCACAGTTGGACCAGTCCCACCTCAGTCGTTCACACTCGTTCGAAAAAGACAAAATTATATATATATATATAAGCAAACAACCACAGGGAAAACGAAAAAGAAACACGAAATCCGAGCGCTTTCGTGATACATTCACATCTTTAGGGAAAAACAAGAAATATTCCTTGTTTTTCCCTGAAGATGTGAATATATCACGAAAGCGCTCGTATTTCGTGTTTCTTTTTCCTTTCCCCTGTGGTTGTTTGCTTATTAATAAGATCACGTGTTGTTCTGTGATTTTAGTGCATATATATATATATATATATATATATATATATATGTTAAAATCCGTTAAAAATTCTATATATACTGTAGATAAAATTTAATAATAGTGGACAATTGTTTTGGTTTATTTGAAAAAAAAGAAAAGATAAAAATTCAAAAAATCCTTTTATGCCATGAATAAGTGGTTTTGGTAAATAGTCATTGTAAATAAATCTATAAATAATAGTTAAACACGGAATTAGATGGTGTAGCGCAGGGGTGGGGAACCTGCGGCCTTTTGGGGTACTAGTTGCGGCCTTCTGCCCATTTGACATTCAGAATTCATACCGTACGATAATGGACAGCAACTGATACCCCTTTAGTGTTTTAGGCTATTTCATTAGATCATGGTTTCAGCTTCACTGCTTCTTTCACATACAAGCCTTCTTTATGGCTTGAACAATAGGAAATATGGCAACGCTGCCAGTTGAAACTGGTAGTGTTGCTTTACGGCTTACGCCCTTACCTATCAACGATCAACTCGACTGGATGACAGTTACTGACGATTCTCCGATAGTCACACGCACGCTTGTTTCCTTTAAAACTGTAAATCTTTGATCAATTCGTGTACCATTTTTATTTAAAAATCTTCTGGTACCCCAATCATGTCAAAAACTGTAAAAAGAAAATTAAAGGAAGAGAACGGGAATTGCAGTATTTCATAGTTGCTAAGAAAGATAAAATGATGTGTTTGCTCTGCAACGCCATAATTGCAACAGTGAAGAAACACAATGCATATCAGCATTATGCAACTCATAAGAACCACAAGTATGCTATATTGGAAGGAGAACCCCGAAAGTCTGCACTTACGAAGATGAAACTTCAAAAGCAGCAACAACAGCAAGTATTTAAAACGATGTCAGGCCTAGGGACTGAAATCACTGAAGCAACTTATAAAGTAGCATATATACTTGGAAAAAGAGGTAAGCTATATAGTGATGTGGAAATCATAAAAGAATGCATTGTTGAAGTTGTAGCCTCTTTAGATTCAGACAAGGTTAACAAATACAAACAACTACCTCTTTCAAGAAGGACCATAACTGATCGGCAACATGAATTATCCCTCAATGTAACTGAACAGCTTCATATAATATGCCAAAGCGAAAATACTTATTATTCGATTGCCTTGGATGAGTCCACTGATATTACTGACTCAGCGCAAGTGTCATTTTTTATTCGTGTTATAACTGCAGATTTTCAATACTACGAGGAGTTACTGGCTTTGGGTACCCTTACGGAAAAGACACGTGGAATTGACGGCTTGTCTATCTTCAAAGAAAAATGCCGTGAAGTGAAACTGAATTTATGTAATTCAGTAAGTGTATGCACAGATGGTGCACCTTCCATGAGAGGAAAATGTGAAGGATTTGTTGCGCTACTACAAAAAGAACTGCTAAATCCAGAGAGCTTGATTTCCTTTCACTGTATTTTGCATCAACAGAATCTCTGTGCCAAATCTACTGTTTTAAGTGACACATTAAGTAAAGTTATACGTATTGTGAACTACATTAGAGCAAATGCATCACGACATCGCCAGTTTCGCAATATGTTTATGCTTGATGATGAAACATTCAGTGTGGATCTTCCGTATCATTCTAAAGTGCGCTGGTTGTCACAAGGGCAAGTCTTTGAAAAACTTTTGTCTTTGCGAAAACAAATCACAAGATGTTTTGAGGAACTCAGTGAACCATGTGAATTGTCCAAAAAGGATTTCTGCAGAAATGCTGCATTTCTGTGTGACGTAATGTCAAAGCAAAATGACCTGAATATTTCTTTGCAAGGTAAAACTAAATCCTACATGAAATGTGGCAAAAAAATCCAGGATTTTCGGAGGAAGCTACGCTTTTTCAAAACTATCCTTACCCGATCGGAACTTTCAGCTGAACACTTCCCTGAACTGGCAAAGGTAATTGATCAAGATACAAGCAAATCATTAGGGAATGCGATGTGAAAGAATACACAGCTGTCCTAGACTCCCTGATTGAAGAATGCGATGAAAGATTTGAAGATTTTGAGAAACATGACTTCACACTGAAACTAGCTTTCCAACCACACCTGGTTGATGTCTCCAAAGCACCTGAAGATTTACAGATGGAGTTGATTGAGCTATTAGAAGATAATATCCTTAAGTCTCTATTTGATACTAAGAAGGATCCTGTTGAAATATGAAAAATGCCGTTGAATACCCACGTCTGCGCCAACATGCTCGTCGAATGTTGTCTTGTTTCGGCACAACCTACTGTTGTGAATCAACGTTTTCGTATGTGACTCAAATCAAAACGCGCTTGAGATCTCAGATGACGAATATTCACCTGGAGGACCAACTAAAACTACGGTCAACGATGTTGGAACCAAATGTACGACTCCTGTCCCGCAATAAGCAGTCACAAAAAAGTCATTAAATGGTTTATCACTTTTTCACTTAATATTAACATCATTTCACTTAATATCATTTTTCACTTAATATTAATTATATTGTTAATTATTCCCCCACAAAAATAAATGTGCACTTGCTGAATTTTTTATTTATTATAAAAGCCCTCACGTATTATCAAGTTTGATTTAAAATTAATAAATATGTAGATTGTAGACTAAAATATGACATTTTGTTGTACTGTATATGTTAAATTCTCAGCATGCGACCTAATAGGGTCTTGGTTAAATGAAATGCGGCCTTCCAATGAAAAAAGGTTCCCCACCCCTGGTGTAGCGTATAGACTATAGTCATTTGGTTTTCAGTTTTTACTTCACTTAAGCGTGGTGGATATGCGTTCCATGTCGCAAGGCCAGTTAATTGTTATTATGGAAGGTGTCAATATGTCGTTTGAAAATATGACAAATTTTACAGATTTCATAAAATTATGCGAGAAAACATAGAATTTAATTAATGAATTAGTAAAAAGGAATGTATTAAAATATCGTATTTTGTGCCAAAGTGTCAAAGTGCCAAAGTGTCAAAGTGCCAAAGACTTGTAAAAGTAGAAATTCGAGAAAGTTTTTAATTACTGATAATGAAGTCTGTGATGGATATGGATTGAAATACCTTAACCTAACCTAACCTAATTTATTAGGTCTAATAAGCAATTTTTTTTAAATAAAGAAAAAAATGTCCATTATTGTTAACTTTAGTGTGTGTGTGTGTGTGTGTGTGTGTGTGTAATATATATATATATATATATATATATATATATATATATATATATATATATATATATATATATATATATATATATAATACTTTTAGAGTTTTATTGAAGATCATATATGATATGGAGCATGCACAGTGCTAAAGTAACACGAATATAATTATTATAAAGCGGAATTCCCTTTTGTAAATGTTTCTACACAAGACATAGACTCCATATTTATTTCAGAACACGTTTTTAACGTCATTATATAGAAATTAATTATTTGTAATTCATTATAATTTAAAAACAGCGAAACATGTCCTGAATTTGTACGTACTTAATACGACCGTCACGATATTTGAAAGCATTTTCTCTATTTCGTGTTTATGCGGACAATTTTTAAGTCCTTTATACGTCGTATTATATATAAATATAATTTCATTATATCTTAAACCATAGTTTATAGATTTTAACGTATGTATTTGCAGTTATATATATAAAAAACCAGTTAAATGTTTCTGGAGTTTTGACTCGTTTGCTATGCCGGGATGAGTTCAAATGTAATTTGTTGGAAGGCAACAAAGAAATATGAAATGAATCTATTATGAAATAAATAATTTGGAACACTGAAAATCGCTGTTCCCTACGAACGATCGATAAAAGTTACTATATTAAAAAAATAAAAAAAAAACAGTGTTTTTCCGAGAGATGAAACGTCATTGTCAACCAAGTCGTTGTAACTCGTGGACCAAATTATACCTTACTTCAATCTGAACATAATTATTACATCTTCAAGCAGAACATATATATATATATATATATATATATATATATATAGAGAGAGAGAGAGAGAGAGAGAGAGAGAGAGAACCAAAAATGGTGTTCCATAACCTAATTTATTACAAATTATTTTTTGGGAACTTATATATATATATATATTCTTGTTTAAAAGAAGGGAGCACACTAACAAACCCCTGATCCGATTGCACCCTTGACATCTTCATCTGTTAAAGTTAAAATTAATTTTAGCAAAAAAATTTTTAATTTCGAATTTTGAACTTCCAAAAAGAGACGCCCGTATTTACTTTGCAATTGAGCTCAACATTACTTCATTCTTTTAAATAGACTTTCAACGCCGACTTATAACTTATTTCTATTTTCATAGAATTAAAAATTAAAATCGAGTGTACATGGAGACGTAAACACACACACACACACACACACACACACACACACACACACACGTGTATATATATTTTCTCAATTGCAAGTAGCATAATTATTATTATTAACATATATACAGTGTGGGTGTGTGTGTGTATATATATATATATATATATATATATAATTGCTTTGTTGTGAAAGCTTAACAGTACTTTAAATAATGAAGGCAATAACAAGCGAGCAACTGTATGGTATTAATAAAACTACTGTAATTTATAGACTTAATAAAAGTTACTGAACTGAAAAGAAAAACAAAAAAAAAAAAACCTTTAAAGTGAAGAATTAAATTTACACGATAAAAAAAAACCTTTAAAACACGCGACAATTTATCACTTTTACCAAATCCTGAATAAGAAACTAGACGCTTTATCATTTTGAATATTAACTTGTTAACAATAAGCTTTCAATTATCTCTCCCTACGAAGCCAAACTATGAATAAACCATATCATAAAAGGTCAAACTTAACCTTAATTGTACCTCAAGCGTCCGTAACATAAAGGTAAATCAACTAACATCTACCTGCAAACGTTAATTAATGAATACTTCAATGAGTTCTGTGAGAAACAAGAGCATCCAGCGGACTTCAAAATTACTGGACTTTATCAACCTGTCGAAAATTTACAGTCAGAAAAAGTAGAAAGTTTTGGTTTTGCGATTAGTGGATTTTGTTGCTGAATTCGGTAATTTAGTCATTGCTCCATGTATTGAGCTAGAGAGAGAGAGAGAGAGAGAGAGAAATTTGAAATAAGAAAATATGAAAAAGAAATACCGGATATTACAGGATAATTCAAAAATAAAAGTGTTAACAAAAAATATTTTATTATACGTTATTTTTTGGAACACCTGTTTTGAATCACCCTGTATATTTTAAATTTTGGTTGGAGAGATAAATAATAGAAATAAACACAAAACCAAAATTATAACTGGAAATGTTTAGGTA
This sequence comes from Bathynomus jamesi, assembly GCA_023014485.1. Classification (NCBI taxonomy): domain Eukaryota; kingdom Metazoa; phylum Arthropoda; class Malacostraca; order Isopoda; family Cirolanidae; genus Bathynomus; species Bathynomus jamesi. The sequence goes on from JAJOZX010012599.1 coordinate 69,388, forward strand.
TAGAAAACATTTTATTTCAATTTAACCCATCATGGTTGATCTAGTGCAGCGGCTACCAACTTATTTTGTCTGGTTACCCAAAACCCCATTCTATTCTAGTTCCATTACCCCCCCCCTCTAGTGCAGCGGTTACCAACTTATTTTGTCTGGTTACCCAAAACCCCATTCTATTCTAGCTCCATTACCCCCCCCCTCTAGTGCAGCGGTTACCAACTTATTTTGTCTGGTTACCCAAAACCCCATTCTATTCTAGCTCCATTACCCCACCCCCCCAATCATTAAATACTATTTTTATAACTTCTGCATTATCACAATATTATTTTTTAACTTTTGAATCGCGTGTCATTACCCTACAAAATATTGTCATTATCCCAGTGGGGTAATTTACCCCTAGGTTGGGAATCACTGATCTAGTGGTTGAGCGACTGGCTGTTAATCTGAGGTTCTTGGATTCGGGTTTCTGCTCGGACTTCAAATTTCAGAGATTAAGGTGTCTCTGTGGGTCTTCTTTGGTGGGATACGGGTTCGAATCCCACGTAAAGCTGTAGGTTCCCACCATCATATGACTTTAAATGTCACGAAGAAGGTTACACAACCGAAAACATTATTATTAATTTAGTTTTCATCGGTTATTAATAATAATCTGCCAGAAGGGCCAGAAACTGGCACAGAGCTCAGGCCAACGAATGCGACCCATTAATTTAACTTCTGTAATATTATTACCAGCATCATCGTGATTTGAACCCCCGACCTCAGTGTCTTCGCTTTTAGGAAAACAACGGTGTTATCCACTCAGCTACGGACGTTGGCCCCATCCAGTGAAGGAATGCGGATTGACGTGTCCCGTGAAGCAGTACTGTTTCCCAGGTTGGGAATGCTAAACTTTTTCCCTTCGTTCTGGATTGTGTAATGCACGGAGACAATTCAGTACGTGGGTGTGAAGTCGCTTTTCAAATAAATGTTAATCTTTTTCTAAAAGAATTTGATAAGTAAATAACGTATTAAAAAATTCTAAATAAAACAGTTCAAAGAATATACAGGGTGAGTCAAAAGTCTCCATACATAGGCAAAATGGTCATGATAAATAAATGATTATTTATTTTTAATTTTTTTGCAGGTGATGTGCTGAGATGCCTTTGTATGTGCCATCCGTATGTGCATTCAGTGTAATGGTGCCCACATAGAGCATATTTTATGACTTACAAGTGATTGCATAATAAAGTTACCATTTTGCCTATGTATGGAGACTTTTGACTTACCCTGTATCTGTGTGTGTGTGTATATATATATATATATATATATATATATATTTTTTAACAATTTACTTACTTTATCAACTCTTATTTATTACCTAACCTAAATTTAACCAAGTTAATTCAGTAACTTTTTCGCCAAAACACATAATTCATTTTCTATACTCATTTTTACGCTTTAAAGAACGAAGGAATGCGGAGGGCGAAAGGAAGAGCATTAGAATCACGTTCTTTGATGACAAAACTAAACTAAACCATCGAACGATTTCTCACCAAAAAAGAAAAAAATAATAATTAAACGGAGAGAGAGAGAGAGAGAGAGAGAGGAGAGAGAGAGAGAGAGAGGCAGGCAGGCAGCCATCTCTTAAATCACAACTCGTTCAATCTGAAACTTTTTTCATACGTTTTCAAATTCCTTAAAAGAAGTAAAAAAAAAAAACCAGACAAAAAAAAAAGAAAAAACCGGAAACCACAAAAATTAGTTCGTTATTATAAAGATTTTAATTATTATAAAATACTTCTAAATCAGTTTACTTTTAAACGACTTCACTATCGTCTTCACCTCTTCTACATTTCCACAAAAGGAAGAATTGCAAAGAGAATTCCTTTGTTTCAAATGCATTTTTAAAAAAAGAATATACACAAAAGCAGTTTTCTCCTTATAAGCTCACCGTAATCCATTATTTTTATCTTCTTTTATAATTATTATATAATATAATATAATAATAATAATATATATATATATATATATATAATATATACAGGGTGTCCGAGAATTATCTGTACAATTTTTGGCTGTTATTAAAAGTCAACCATGAAGTGTAGAAATTCCAGTTTGTCCCATTTTACAGAGAATCTCATTAAGTTTTTTCTGATACCACGTTTTGACAAGTTTTTTAGAAATGTACGCGGGTGACAGACATTGATGATTTAAAAGCAAGAATCACAGCTGCTATTGAGCGAATTGATGTAGATATGCTGCAGCGTACATGGCAACATTTGGAGTATCGATTGGATGTTTTGCGAATCACTAATGGTGCACATATCGAATGTTTGTAACAACGTTACTTTAATAAAAGAAACTTTTGAAAATACAGATTCTAAATAATCTTGTTTAAGAATTTTACGTGTGTTATCAAGAATTTTATTAAAAGATGAAATTGTACAGATAATGTTCGGACACACTGGAATTTCTAAAAAACTTGTCAAAACTTGGTATCAGAAAAAACATAATGAGATTCTCTGTAAAATGGGACAACACTGGAATTTCTACACTTCATGGTTGACTTTTAATAACAGCCAAAAATTGTACAGATAATTCTCGGACACCCTGTATATATATATATATAATATATATATATATATATATATATATATATATATATATATATATGTATGTGTATATATATATATATATATATATACATTTTAACTGCAAACACGCAGTATAATTAACGTAAGAACGACGCTTGTATAGGAGAATATGCCGCGCAAGATGAGGAGAGAGAACTGTGTGTTTGCAGTTAAAATGTATATAATGTACGGCATGCGTGGGTGCCCCCTTAGGGCATTGGTTTCTGCGCGTATGTAGGAGAATTACGGCATTTGTTCGAGTGAGGCCCATGGTGTAATGGTTATCATATCTGACCGGCAATCGGAAGATCCCGGGTTCGATTCCCGGGTGGTTACCTCATTTTTTCATTTGTTTCGTTCTCTCTCCTCATCTTGCGCGGAATATTCTCCTATCAAGCGTCGTTCTTTACGTTAATTATACTGCGTGTTTGCAGTTAAAATGTATATAATGTACGGCATGCGGGAGGTGCCCCCTTGGGGCATTGGTTTCTGCGCGTATGTAGGAGAATTACGGCATTTGTTCGAGTGAGGCTCATGGTGTAATGGTTATCATATCTGACCGGCAATCGAAGATCCCGGGTTCGATTCCCGGGTGGTTACCTCATTTTTTCATTTGTTTCGTTCTCTCTCTCATCTTGCGCGGAATATTCTCCTATACAAGCGTCGTTCTTTACCTTAATTATACTGCGTGTTTGCAGTTAAAATGTATATAATGTACGGCATGCGAGAGGTGCCTCCTTGGGGCATTGGTTTCTGCGCGTATGTAGGAGAATTACGACATTTGTTCGAGTGAGGCCCATGGTGTAATGGTTATCATATCTGACCGGCAATCGGAAGATCCCGGGTTCGATTCCCGGGTGGTTACCTCATTTTTTCATTTGTTTCGTTCTCTCTCCTCATCTTGCGCGGAATATTCTCCTATACAAGCGTCGTTCTTTACGTTAATATATATATATATATATATATATATATATATATATATATATATATATATATATATATATATAGGGTGTTCCATAACTCCCTTTACCCTCATTTTATTCTAGTACGAAAAGGTTCATGAGTAAAGGGATTTATGAGACACCCGATATCATGTGTGTGTGTGTGTGTGTGTGTGTGTGTGTTTTCCATATCGTTATAAGAAAAAAAGATAGTAAAGAACGTTGCAATGACGTTCTATTACCATCCAATTCTTTAAATATAATTTGTTTCATTCTTATGATAATCGCTTGATACTGCATCCTAAACGGTCTTTTCAGTGTTTCGCGACTATCGCTCCTCAGCCCTCCTTTCAGCTGTCTATCATCAGCCCCCAAAGAGGCGATGAACATTTGTTCTTCGATAAAAGGACATTTAATTACGGCTCGTACGTACGTAGAAGAAGAAAAAGAAGAAGAAGAAGGAGAAGAAGAAGAAGAAGAAGGAGAAGAAGAAGAAGCGAAGGAACAAAAAAATAGAGTCTGTAGTAGTCGTCCTCTTTTAGGGGCCCGTAATGATAGCTTAGAGGTTTCATTTAGCGATTCATATGGTAATGAAATGAATTATTTCCATCGCGGGGAATTGATAGTAAGCTTAAGTTAATATCTAAAGAGTAATTGTTTATTTAGGTTTCATTCGCCATTGTTTAGCTATGAAGAGAATTTAATTAAACATCTGTGATCGTTTTTTTTCCACACTCTGAACGCGAAATAATTAAATAAAATATAGATTTAGGTCTATTTTGAATTAAAATTAAAAGTAAATCTCTCTCTCTCTCTCTCTCTCTCTCTCTCTCTCCTCTCTCTCTTCTCTCTCTCTCTCTTTCTCTCTCTCTCTGTTGTTTCCATATATACGTATATATATTAATTATTAATAAAACGTTTATTAATGCAAAGACAATACAAATCAAAGAAAGAGTATTCGTATATTTTGACCCCCATTTCCATTTATGCTGGAACGAGGTCAGCCATTTTTATATATGTATTTTGTACATATTATGAAATGTAACAGAATAATAATATGATACAAAATCAAAGTTCTTCGCCTGTCTTTTATTCAATCCTTTTCGGGAAAAAATGCTTGGAATGAGTTTCAAATTTATGCAGGCCTCATACAGGGTGTCTCAAAAGTCCCTGTGCCCTATACACACACACAACACACACACATATATATATATATTTTTTATTTTTTTTAATAATACTCATACTTATCGTATTATTCAGAGATTATATATATATATATGTAGGTGCACAGGGACTTTTAAGACACCCTGTATAAATATCATATTAACTTTATACAGGGTGTCCATAAGTCCGGTCTCATAGGAAAATTTATTTTATGTTAAATTTGCAAAAGTAATGCATTAGAACTAAAACAAATGTTCAACTGATGTCTTGTTTTGGGAGCTATTTTTTGTTGCGGTAGAATAACGCGCAGTGGCTAGAATGGAAGTGAGTTACACTCGTGAGGAAAAGGCCTCTGCGAGTGTAACGAGTGTAACTCACTTCCATATTAACCACCGCGTGTTATTCTACCTGCAACAAAAAATAGCTCCCAAAACAAGACATCAACTTGAACATTTGTCTTAATTCTACTGCATTACTTCTGTAGATTTAATTAAAATAAATTTTGCGATTGTACCGGATTTATGGGACACCCTGTATAAAGTTTATATGTATATATATTTGCATCTTAATAAAGTAAAACTTAACTTTAGAAATTTGTATAAACCTGAGTCCTAAATGTTTATCGAGTTATAAATTATTTTTGTTTATTATAAAGGAATTAAAAAAAAAAAAAAAAAAATCCCTTACGTTGAATGGGTCACAAAGGGCGAATACGTTTTTCAAAGAATCTGATAAAAAAAAAAAATATTTAGTTAATAAAAAAAGGGATACTAAAATATTCACCAAAAAAAAATATATTCCCAAAAAATATTCACCAAAAAATATTATATTCACCAAAAAAAAAAAAAAAAAAGGAATGTTTTCGTTTTTTTTTTTTTTACAAAACAAAAGAAAGTTTTTTTTAACACATTTTTAACACGACCATTAAAGTACAACAATGAAAGAAAAGGGGGGGGGGGGGGAATGAATGCATAAATAGACCTCAACATTAAATAAATGATATGTAATTACAATATAAAAGTACATTAAGTTCTTGTCAGCTATTCTTCATCTGTATCGTTTATAAGATAAAGTTATATATATATATATATATATATATATATATATATATATATATATATTATTTTTCTGATAATAACATTTTTTATCTTTGCTTTGTTAATTTCATATAATATATATATATATATATATATATATCAGTCACATACACACATACACACACACCAAACGTATTCGGCATCTTTTTTTTATTCGTTTAGCCTTTTGTATATATTGAGGACCCCATCTTGACATTCACTATTAATATGAAATGCGCGTAGGCCAAAGGTTGCTCAGGTCTCATCAGATAAGATTTTTTTTACGGTTTCATTATCAGTCTAATAGCAGCGTGTTACGGACCGGACCGACCCAAAAGCTAAGAAGGGGATTTGCGAGCAAATTACACAGTCAAGGCGCGAGACTTCGCTCAAGATTGCAGTTTGCAATTGATATAATCGCGAAAAAGAATAACTTGGCTTGGAGTGAGTAATTCGCCTTTTTTTTCTTTTTTTCCTGATGGGGAAGGATGGACGATGTTTAACTTTTAAGGATTCACGATGTTGGAAAGCTGAAAACATTAAAATGGACGCGATTTAATGACAGTTTAATTAAAGGGACAATGAATAAGAATAGAGAGAATTGAGCTTGTTTTATTACCAAAGTTTTTTTGCGATATTCGTGTCCCAAAATGCGTTGAAAGGTCATTTTATTTTAAGTTTTATTTTCGGGTTTTTATGCATGTGTTAACTAAGAATATGAAAATTTTATGACTGACTAAAAAATATATATATATATATTATATATACGAGGGGCGGTCAGAAAATAAGTTTACACGGCGTATAATTTCGTAATTAAAGGACCTACATTGATTTATGTTTGTATCAGGTGAATTCGTTAATCATTGTTAGCAACAATGCACGTCGATTCGGCTGCCATCTACCGTACATTAGTTATAGAGTCAGTTTGACATGGCGGCTCGACTGGAACAGTGCCCTGCCCTACGGAGCAGTCCAGGACGTTTACGTTTAATGGCCGCTCGTAAACGTTCCAGTGTTGAACACTATGCAGCTGCATTGATTGTTGTGCCTTTTTGCATGAAGTTTGCGAGCAAAACGCCTTTGTGATCCCAAAACGCGGTAACCATCACTTTGCCAGCGGACCTCACAATCTTGAACTCTTTGGTCGCGGGGACCCAGGGTGTTTCCATTTCATGCTGACACGTTTTGTTTCCGGAGTACGGTGATGAACCCACGTCCGTCTCCCGTGACAATGCGCTCGAGAAATTCTTGACCACTGACAGACTCGGAATATCGTTGCAGAAGTGACAGAGCACTGTTCCACTCAAGCCGCCATGTTCAACTGACTCGTATAAACCAATGTACGGTAGATGGCAGCCGAATCGACGTGCAGTGTTTGCAAACAATGATTAACGAATACACCTGATACAAACATAATCAATGTAGGTCCTTTAGTTACGAAATTATACACCATGTAAACTTATTTCTGACCGCCCTCGTGTGTGTGTGTGTGTATATATATATATATTATATATATATATATATATATATATATATATATATATATATAATATATATATATATATATATATATGGTTGACAGAAGTAATAGACACCACGATGATTGCGCTCACGAACAAATGGCAAAGCTCATCAATGGAATACCAAACCGCGTGTTCAGCTTCAGCTAATTCAAAAGGGAAAGGAACAACATTTAAAAATTTATTGCTTCAATAACATCTTTTGTTATTTATTGACCTTTTATTATCAAAATTTAAAAGAAAGTTATGAAAAAACCTGAAAGTGTCTATTTACTTTTGCGAACCCTCTCTCTCTTCCTCTCTCTCTCTCTCTCTCTCTCTCTACATAAAAGTATATATTTATATATATATAATATATATATATATATATATAATATAATATATATATATATAACTGCAGTCCCACAACTCATTCAATTTACATAAACAGTTTATTTTATCCCGATGGAGAGACCCTTATGCATTAGCCAAAAGGTCGTGTCGAAGATGCGTTCTACCCTCATGAGAACGTCAATACGAGAAGAAAAATTAGTGTTAAAGTTAATACTGTTTGTTTAGATGGTAATTTGACTCTCTCTCTACGGATTCACTTTGCATCAACAGAGTCCTTTTAAGTATTGTTTTTAAATCAACTTCCTTCGGTCTCGTACTAATTTGTAACGTCTCTCGTAAACACCGTCCTTCTACGAATAGCTTTCGATAAGGCAATTTAAACTATATATATATAATATATATAAGAGAGAGAGAGAGAGAGAGAGAGAGAGAGAGAGAGAGAGAGAGAGACAGACAGACAGACAGACAGGACAAAGAGAGAGAGAGAGAGGAGAGAGAGAGAGAGAGAGAGAGAGAGAGGCAGACAGACAGACAGACAGACAGACAGAGAGAGAGAGGCAGACAGACAGACTGACAGACAGACAGATAGACAGACAGATAGACAGACAAAGAGAGAGAGAGAGAGAGAGAGAGAGATCCGCTTTTACGGAAAAGGCCTCTGATCGGATTACAATAAAATATTTTACGCGACCAAATATCAAGAACGATTACTTCGTACAGTTGGTGCTCATGATATATCACCCTTTATCCGTGTTCGCGGATGTAGCAATTCTGCGGTCAGTAAGATCGAGAGAGCTCATAATCTTAGGCTTTTATACTTTTATATTGGACAGTCCATAACAATGACCCAAATGTTCATCAGCCAAATAGACAAGAAAGTAACCATAGACAAGATCGTCTATCAACGATTACAGAATAGAGTCAAAGAGACCGCATGCGTGCCACGCGAAGTCCATTCCAAGCATCAATGCTTGTAAACATCGCGATGCCATTTCGTAACAACAGCGAACAAACCAACGTATGGCTCAGGGAAAACGTCTGGTTACAGCCGCATCTGTAAAGCAAAAATTAACATGGGTTAAAAATATGATACACAGACCCATGGTATTTTGTGGATCTGTTCTGTTTTCCGACGAATCTCAATTTATTAATTATTTCGTGTCGAATAAACACACACACACATACGTATAGCGAATGTCTAATCAAGTATATCTAGAATCCTGTTTACCGTTCACAATTCACCATTGTGGTTAATAAGGTAATCAGTAGTACAGGCAAAAGGACTTCAAGTTAAATAGTAATACAAAGTTTTGAAACACGTTTTATGTTTAAATAATCATCGTTTTAAATGATCACGTTTTACTTTCATGACTTCAGATATTTGTTGTAGAAAACTAAGTAACTCTTTTGTCCCCACGTATTGGTATGAGGGTCATTTTAGTAACCGCAAAGTGCCATAAATAAAATGTCTGATTTTCTTGTATATTTATTCATATATTCAATCCTATACTCGCATTATTTTCATTGTTTCAAGACTTTATTATAATTACGTTTTAAAATACAATAATACCCGCAGTTATTGCCTTTAATGATGTATCTTATACTGTAGATACATTCGCTTACCAGTAAAATACAACATTACTTCTTCTCTACGACAGATACGAAACCAAAGAAGTCGTTTGAATAGCCCGAACCTAATATTTCTTTATAAGATTTTGTGCCATACTACCCTAAAGAATTTAGTATGACATACTTTGAATAGCTAGTACAAATTCGAGTCAAAATGAATGAGCATCTAAGAACCTCTTACATGAGGTTCTTGGGGTGATATTTATCCCTTTCAGACCCACTGCTACAAGACAAATGGTTTTGAAAACCTGATATCTGAATTTTGTTTAGTTTAATATCCCTTGAAATATTTTTTTTTTTACTTTTTTTTTTTTTTTTTTTACTAAAAAGTATGAGAATAAAAATTGTATTTTTTCACTTCTGAGGAAAAAATGTATGTCCAATTAGCATGTAGGTGAAACTCTTTCTGATCTAATATAACCAATCAGGTCTAATTGGGTCGGTCAAGGTAAGCTGCATAAGCTCCTGAATGTTGGCCCCAATAGCGAGGTCACAAGATGTGTAGTCCATGACGAAAGACGTCATAAAGTCATCTATTTCTTCAAGGTCAAATAGCACTGAAATCTCATCATAACACTGATGGACAATATCGGCCAAATAATTGAAGTAGTGGCGCTAGACTTTGCTAAGCTTCGAATTCAAAGCCATTGCAGTGAACTGGAATGACCATCAACCTTTCCTCTCTCAAAGTCCTATTCGTCATTGTGTTGCTACAGTCGAGACCTGAAAATGTCGTCAAGGATATTTCCTCTTATTGGCCCATTCCCTGCAGGAATATTCAGCGTTTGATGCATTTGTCTATGTACCACTACTCGGATGAATCTTTCTGCGTCCTCCTCTTCGGCCTTGGTTAAGTCCGCGTCCCTTGTTTCGATTTTTTGCTGTTGGTTTTTTGGTCCTCTTAAATGCGTAACTTAGGCGTAACTTTTTAAAAAGTATGAAGACTGAATTTTCCCATATAAATATAATCTATAAAGTTCCATATTGCATGCTATGCATATCATAAAACTGAAATTGTAATTGAAATAAAGTATCAATAAAGATATTCTGATGTTTATGTTTTGCAATTAAATGAAATTATAAATATGTTACTTATGCGCAGAGACGTCCAAGAGCCTGAGTACATCTGTCAAACATGGCGTTGCTTCCGTCAATTCCCGCTGAATTTATATTTCATTGAGACCAGCATCAAAGATGTTGAGTATTCATGGTTTTAATTTGGTGTAACTCCTTTTCGTGATCTGAGTGCGAATGGTATTTACAATAATAACGCATTAATGTAACGGGTCAGTAAGTGACATTGCACGGTAAGAAATCCCCAGATGGGGAAATTTTCTTGAGAAACAAACCCCCTCAAAAAGCATTTTTTTCAAATAACAAATCAATTTTATCTAAAATATTTTTGTCAGTATTGATACAGGGTGTACGTAATGAATGGTGCAAAAAGATATAGGAATAACTAGTTATTCAATTGATATATTGGAAATAATTGAAATCTATTTGGTTTAGTAAATGTAAGTTTGAATTCTTTGCATCAATATTAAAACAATGGCGGAAATGCGATAATTTGTCGCCTGGTCTATTATAATAGAAACAGAGAATTGTCGCAAAAACGTACCCTGAAATACGGTAATTAGCAATGTCTGACGTTTGATTTCTTGAGCTGACCAATCATTTGACCTCAAACACTAAAAAATACGTCTATCCTTTTCGGCAGGACCAAAAAATAAGGATTGTCCCACATTTTTCCTTCAGGGAACATACAGTTACGTCATTTCATGTCATATGCACGAAATATAGAGTTCGTGAAGGATTTCCATTTGATTAATGCGCATGCGCGACCATTAAATTACTTGATCAAAATATCGTTACGATTTTCAGAATTTTTACATTCGACAACAGTGAGAAACCTTCCAGTAGGTATATTTTCATATACTTTTCCTATCATGGACACCTATAATATATATATATATATATATATATATATATATATATATATATATATATATATGTATATATATATCTGAAAGCAGGAGTAGCAACGTTTCGTTCCAATCACTAGAGCATTCTCAAGCTTTAGAATGGTCCTATGATTGAAGCGAAACGTCGCTATTCCTACTTTCATTTTCCTGCGTGAAATATCTCAACACTGACCCAAACCCATGGATTTTGCCGCATATATATATATACACACACCACTGATTAACAACGGTGATATATGACGGCATAAAATGGCAATGAACAATAGTGAAATAATCAATGTACGCATGCGCACGCGAAATTTATAACAATCAAGGAACGAATGAAATGGCTGTAAAGCGGAATAATTATAAGTAATTTTAAGACCGTCTCCAAACATTACAAGGACCGACAGTAACTTATAATAATAATTAACGCACTGTCTAAACTTTAGACAGTGCGTTAATTATTATTACAAGTTACTAAAGGTACCATATATATATATATATATATATATATATATATATATATATATATATAATATATATATATATATAAGGTACCGTACACACACACACATATATATATATATATATATATATATATGAACGTTAGTCGTTCATTTGAAGGATCAAGCACTGGACAGATGAAAAACAGGCAATATATATGCATAGAAAGATACAATACATTTGTAATTGTAAATGCTTAAAAACCGTCCCTAATTAAAAGAAATTAATGGTTCTCTGAATATATATAAATATATAAATAAATAAATAAATAAATAAATAAATACATTTAATAAGAATTAATATATGCGCATTAATTATTAGTAATAAAGCAGAAGGTTGGAAACGAAGTCGCTCTTTTTAAAATTTAATATACAAAAAAAAATACAAATTTTATATATAGAAAAAAATTTGCTTGAATTGGAATGATGTAAATTACATTATAAAGAATAAATATATTAATAAATAAAGAATAATAATTGCGGGAAAAAGTATGAATAATGCGTCAAATATGACGGCACGAAATACCATATTAATAAACCTCCAACTGAGAAGGATAAAATTAAAATTAAGTGAAACGAAACCGCGTAAAGAGGATGCCAAATTTGTTACGGAAATTAATCGTTACACTTATCGCGGTAAAATATTGGAACTTTTCAAAAGTTTTTAAATGACCGCGTTGATAATAATAATAATAATATAATAATAATAGTCTTTACACCAAGATGATAAAAATGGAATCTTTAGAGGGATGACGCCAAAATGTTTACACCAAGATGATAAAAATGGAATCTTTAGAGGGATGACGCCAAAATAGAAACAGAATGAATAGAGAGAGAGAGAGAGAGAGAGAGAAACACGCTTTAATGTTTAAGAAAGGGTAAACTAATTAAAAAAAATTATGTTATTTGTAACAATGAAACCACAGACGCGATATTAACTAAAAAAAAAAATTATCAATTATTTATAAAAATTCAAAAATTATTTTCGATTAAAACTGTTACAAGTAAAAGTCTTCATATATATATATATATATATATATAGTCAGAAACTCCAGTTAAATTTTTAAATATGAGTCCGTGCAATAATATAAAATAGTATACGCAGCAAAGGTACTGAATGAAAAAAATAAATAAAAAAATCAGAATAAATAAATTGAACGGAATGTAATCCATCATTATTAAAGATGCATCACTGGCGATCTCGTTCCATTTCATATGCACTCTTTCGGCTTCCCTCTTTTCAGCTGCTTTTTGGCATCAATCACGAACTGAATGCATAATTGATTGCCGTCAATAATTCGGGGACAACTGATGCGTATTCAAACGTCAACGCTATAAAGAAAATTCATATAACACGAGAATATATTATATATATATATATATATATATATATCGTTCATTTTAGGGTAATAGAAAGCAACTACAATTGATAAAATTTATTAAAATATCCGAGATTAACGGTTTTTTTTTATATTTAATAGCAAAATTAAGATATTTTGACTGGTAAACAATAATTAACTGGATTTTTCTTAGTAAATTTAATATATATATATATATATATATATATATAGAGAGAGAGAGAGAGAGAGAGAGAGAGAGAGAGAGAGAGGATGTTAAAAAAACGCAACCCGACACAGAAAGAAAAGGGTTAGGTTACACTTATACAGTATATGCATTCTCCAATAGGTTGCGTTTCTTTTTGAACACCCTGTGTGTGTGTGTGTGTGTGTGTGTGTGTGTGTGTGTTCAGAGAAGAATTTCCGCAGTTTTCAACTTGCTTTATGGATTAAGTTTACATAAATATGAACTTCGTTGATTAATTCCAATCTTTTCGGGTTTTTTTTTTTTTTTTGAGAGCAAACTATCCCGCAACAAACCAGGAAAGTGCCCGCCCGCATGCTGCGGGGAGGAAACAACATTCTTGGCAGAGTAAATGCCCAAAGTCATGAACATGGCTTCGTTTAAACTCCGATTTCCTTTTTCCCGTATTATAAAGTTCTGCAAAATAGGTTCATTTTCCTTCATCAGTCAGCAAGAATGAATACTGTCCGTTGCGCTAACTGGTAACATTACTATTACCAATACTGCTGCGCTGGTAACATTACTGCTACCAGCACCATCTGGAATCGAACCTTCGAGACCTCAGTAGCTTCACTTCACTTATAGGAAAACGATGTTTCAAGAATTTTTATCAAAATATTGACCTTTCAGACCTCTCCCCGGAGGGTTTCAGAATGAAAATCACTGTTTTTGGCCTTCAATGTTCGACTTTCCGGCTAATAGGTTCAATAACTCAACTTCTTAAGAGGGGCAAATGAGGTGGACTTAAAGACACTTCGTCGACACTTTAATAATCTAATTTAACCTAATCTACCCTAAATAAGTCTAACCTAACCTAATCTAACGTAATCCAACCCTGAAAGATTGTGGAGGAAATGTCGTTAGCACAAAAGAAATGACGGGTCATTAGACGAAAGCGCTTGAGCACCATTCTGTGTTTCCTTTCCTTCGTGGTTTTATTCATCATATATATATATATATATATACTGTTGCGTACATTCGGCCTTGGCCCCTCCTTCCTGCATATATATATATATATATATATATATATATATATATATATATATAGTGCTTTTTTTGTGACGGTACGCGCCGGTACAGCGTACCGGCACCTTTTTTTCAGAGCGACGTTGACACACGTCCGCTCAAATAAATTAACGTTCCCATCTCGACTGAGGGGAGGGGTGGGAGAGGAATTTTACAATTTATCAAGATATGAGTACCGGCACCTCTTTTGTCACAAAAAAAGCACTGTATATATATATATAGATGTATATATATGTGTGTATAATATATATATAAAACTTTAACATTTTTTCTGTTTATGTAAGAAGGAGGGGGCAAGGGCGAACTCCCGCCAACCTCCACCACCCCACTTGTATAAGAAGGAACCAATCAAAATCAAGGTCTCTCAGGCCCACGATACCATTATATTTGTTTTTTATTTGCCATTTACTATTGCTTATTCGGACCACAGTGAATTTAATATCCCAGAAGGGTTCCTTGTTCCATGCACAGTCTGTGTATTATATATATATATATATTATATATATATATATATATATATATATATATATATATATATAAGGTGACCTAGAAAAGTATAATTATATATATATATATATATATGTGTGTGTTGTGTATATATATATATATATATATATATATATACAAGGTGGCCTAGAACGGTGTAAAATAAATAAGAATTCATGTCTTGAACAAATTGACTTTAAGCATAAATGCTTTGCAACATTTAATAGCGAGACTCATCAAGTTTATGATTATATAATTAACTGTAATTAGTTATTAATTAATTAATCATTGCGAATACGTTTTTTAAGACCTTGTCGAACTTATCTTTAAATATAACTTTGGAAGTATTGTTTACAACCTTGGGAGGCAATAAAGATTTTTATTTTCGTTTTCATTTTCAGTCATTTTCATTCATTTTTTTTATTGATTTTTATTTTTATATTTATTTTCATTTTTATTCATTTTCATTTTCATTCATTTTCATTGTCATTCATTTTTATTTTATATTCATTCATTTTCATTCATTTTCATTTACATTCATTTTCATTTTCATTTTCATTCATTTTCATTGTCATTCATTTTTATTTTATATTCATTCATTTTCATTCATTTTCATTTACATTCATTTTCATTTTCATTTTCATTCATTTTCATTGTCATTCATTTTTATTTTTATATTCATTCATTTTCATTAATTTTCATTTACATTCATTTTCATTTTCATTTTCATTCATTTTCATTGTCATTCATTTTTATTTTTATATTCATTCATTTTCATTCATTTTCATTTACATTCATTTTCATATTCATATTCCTGTTTGCCGTTTTGTATAATAAAAGTGACCTCAAATACTTATTTATAACCTTCTTGTTAAATTAAAATAATTGAAATAATTGAAACAGTAAACTTAAATAATTGAGTAAATAGTATATCGATAGATATGGTTGAAGATAAACTAGACAAGACAAGGCCTTAAACATATTCGTATTAATTAATTAATTAATAATTAATTAATTAAATATATAATTAACATAAACATGATGATTCTGGCTATTAGCAGATATGCCAAAACGTTTGTATTTAAATCTATTTATTTTTAATCAAAGATATGATTTTCTTTAATTTCAAACTTTTCCGGCCACCCTGTGGTGTGTATATTATATATATATATATATATATATATATTAGCAGCAAATGAAAACGAGCTAAACATTAAAAGAAAAAGTTATACGTAATAAAAAATTTAATTTGAATCATTGGGGAATGTTATCATTTGAAAAACCATTTTGGCGAGCTAAAATGTAGCCCAAAGAGTCCAAATGTCACTCCATTTGGGCGCGTAATAAAGGGGTAAATCGGCTATTTTGACATGCGATTTCAAAGTCGTGATGTAGTTATGCTAGAAATTATGTAACAGTTTCTTTGTCTGGTTTGTCTGGTTTCATCATCAATATACTGTGTGTGTGATATACATATACATAT
Organism: Bathynomus jamesi; assembly: GCA_023014485.1. NCBI lineage: Eukaryota > Metazoa > Arthropoda > Malacostraca > Isopoda > Cirolanidae > Bathynomus > Bathynomus jamesi. The sequence continues at coordinate 85,700 of JAJOZX010012599.1, forward strand.
ATATATATATATATATATATATATATGAATAGAAACGACATAATATTAAGGAACGTTTTCTGCACACGCGAAGAGAAATAACGAATAAATGAAAAATGAGGCGAACCGCCCGGGAATCGAACCCAAGGCCTTCCAATTGCCGGTTGGATGCGCTACCATTACACCACGGACCTCAATCATTCACAAATCGAAATTCTCCTACATAGGGCAGAACCAATGCCCTGAGAGGGCACCCTCGCAAATCGTGAATATGTGCATTTAACTGCAATGACCACGCAGTACAGTATATAAATGAATAGAAACGACATAATATTAAGGAACGTTTCTGCACACGCGAAGAGAAATAACGAATAAATGAAAAATGAGGCGAACCGCCCGGGAATCGAACCCAAGGCCTTCCAATTGCCGGTTGGATACGCTACCATTACACCACGGACCTCAATCATTCACAAATCGAATTCTCTACATAGGGCAGAAACCAATGCCCTGAGAGGGCACCCTCGCAAATCGTGAATATGTGCATTTAACTGCAATGACCACGCAGTATATAAATGAATAGAAACGACATAATATTAAGGAACGTTTCTGAACACGCGGAAGAGAAATAACGAATAAATGAAAAATGAGGCGAACCGCCCGGGAATCGAACCCAAGGCCTTCCAATTGCCGGTTGGATGCGCTACCATTACACCACGGACCTCAATCATTCACAAATCGAAATTCTCCTACATAGGGCAGAAACCAATGCCCTGAGAGGGCACCCTCGCAAATCGTGAATATGTGCATTTAACTGCAATGACCACGCAGTATATAAATAGTATATGTCGTTTCTATTCATTTATATACTGCGTGGTCATTGCAGTTAAATGCACATATTCACGATTTGCGAGGGTGCCCTCTCAGGGCATTGGTTTCTGCCCTATGTAGGAGAACTTCGATTTGTGAATGATTGAGGTCCGTGGTGTAATGGTAGCGCATCCAACCGGCAATTGGAAGGCCTTGGGTTCGATTCCCGGGCGGTTCGCCTCATTTTTCATTTATTCGTTGTTTCTCTTCCGCGTGTGCAGAAACGTTCCTTAATATTATGTCGTTTCTATTCATTTATATACTGCGTGGTCATTGCAGTTAAATGCATATATATTTAATATATATATATATATATATATATATAAGGGCGTCAGGTTCGTAGATGTTTCATCACGACAATTCGCCCTCTCACACAGCACTCTCCATAAGGGAATTCTTAACGAAGCACACATTCCACTGGTTCCCAACCACCGTATTCGCAGGATTTGGCACCCTGTGACTTTTTCCTGTTACCCAAGTTGAAAAACACACTCAAGGGAAAAACATTTCAGGAAGTAGCAGAGATCGAAAAAAATGTGACACGAGAATTGAAGAACATTCCGAAAGAAGAGTATACGGGTGCTTCAATAAATGGCTGGACCGCTGCAACCACTGTTTACAATCAGAAGGAGGCATACTTTGAAGGAGACAAATTTGATTAGGTATGTGACATTTAGTTTTGCAATAAATACGTCTGTCCCGGAACTTTTTTACCAGACCTCGTATACAGGGTGTCCCAAAACACTATACAGTAATGTACATCATGACATTAGACTTTCGAGCAGGACTTCTGGGACACCATTTATACAGAGGGTGGCACAAAAGTCAGGAGTCAAAGGAGCCAGAGAGAATGGCTCTTTTCCGTGATATGGCCGCCATTATTTTTAAATAAAAGTTACTTTTGGATCATATGTAGAATTCGGACCCCTACCAAGGTTGGGGTCCGAATTCTACATTAGCGGAAGGTTGGGGTCTGTATTCTCCATTTGGCTTGTTTAAGCTACTCTTTAACTATTTGAGTTTCTACATTTGCCTTAACATCCGAGGCCATGTTTAAGCTAACTAACGAAAATATCATGACCTAACCTAACCAATCGTCAAGGGCGTACAGTTAACCTAACGATTGGTTAGGTTAGGTTGTGATTTTTCGTTAGTTAGCCTTATAAAGCTAACTAAAGAAGGCTGGGGTCCGAATTCTACATTTGATCCATAAGATTTTACAATTGTGTGATTTTAATGGTTTTTATTTGTGATAATAATAATAAAATTTTCTATGAACCTTTAAATTGTTTATTGATGTCCTTATACGATTCGTTTGGGGTCTGGCTTCTATAATCTATACATTAGGGGAAAGTTGGGGTCTGGATTCTACATTAGGGGAAAGTTGGGGTCTGGATTCTACATTAGGGGAAAGTTGGGGTCTGTATTCTCCATTAGGGTTACCTGGGGTCCGAATTTTACATATGATCCTTACTTTTTTAGTTAAAAGTTTATAATTTATAATTTATAATTTTAATTTTTAATTTAGAAATTTATAACACCAGTATACTCGTACAAGTAAATTGCTGTTTGGAAACTCTATTTTTTTAGTCCCTCTCCCATAAGATTACAGAAAACTACTTCTGTTTTTATCCATCCCATCACTGTTCTCCAGAATTAGACAGTCATTATTTGGACCAATGTGCATGTATATAAGCTCAAATGTACCTCATTCTATGAAATAGAAAGCCTCATTTCTTGCTTGCTAAAACAATAACTTGCTTGTTTTGTTATTCATTTTATCACTTCCTGTTTCAGATTCCAAATTGTACAAAGTCATGAATTCACGGATTTATTTTACACATTCACGAATTCACTTCATAGATTCAAAAATTCACTTCACCAACAATGTCTAAGTCCCGTTTTTGCAAGAACCACACAGATTTGTTTTGTTATACACGAGTGATCAGGATAAGTCATGGACTCCGCATAGTGTATGCTGATCATATGTAGAGAATTTGAGGCAATGGGTTCAAAGCAAAAGAAAGTCCTTACCTTTGAGTATACCTATGGTTTGGCGTGAGCCCAAAGATCATAGGCAAGACTGTTATTTCTGTTTGCGTAATATCAAGGGATTCAGTTCCAAGAATAAATCATCTATTGTGTATTCATCAATGCCATCTGCCATCCGTCCTGTTCCACACAGTGATGCTGTTCCCATTCCTGCATGTCCCAAAGAACTTGATGAAGTTTCTGAATCTGATACAGAACTCAGTGATCACAATGACTTTGAAATTGATGATAAGAGTTCTAAAGACCCACAGTTATTCACTCAGGCAGAACTGAATGATCTTGTACGAGATCTTGACCTACCGAGAGATGGTGCCCAACTCTTGGGATCTAGGCTGAGTGAAAGAAATTTGCTGGCTGCTGGAACTTCATATTCCTGATACAGGAGCAGAGAACAAGAATTTGTTCAATTCTTCTCTATGGATGGTCCTCCAGTATTCTGTACTGACATACCTGGTCTTACGAATACTATGGGCACAGACTATGATCCAAAAGAGTGGAGATTGTTCATTGACAGTTCAAAGTCAAGTCTAAAAGCTGTTTTGCTGCATAATGGCAATCAACTGGCATCCATCCCCATTGGCCACTCTGTCCACATGAAAGAAAATTATGACAACATGAAATTCCTTCTAGATAAAATAAAATATAGTGATCATAATTAGATCATTTGTGGAAATTTGAAGGTGATATCCATGCTTCTCGGCCAACAATCTGGTATACAAAAATGCCTTGCTTCATATGTGAGTGGGACTGTGGGACAGCAGAGCAAAGTCAAAAAAAAAGAAAAAGAAGGATTGGTCCAAAGAACTAACTTAACCCCAGGCGGCAAAATATTATCAACGAACCTCTTGTGACACGCGCAAAAGTGTTGCTACCACCATTATACATTTAATTGGGGTTAATGAAGCAATTTGTAGAGGCTTTGGATAGAGATGGCAACTGTTTCAAATACATTTCTGACCAATTCTTTTCTCTAAGAAGAAAAATTAAAAGCTGGGGCGTTCGATGGCCCTCAAATACGGAAACTAATGAACGATGACAACTTTCTTGATTCAGTGTCAAAATGCCGAGAAAACGGCTTGGATATCATTCAAAAATGTTGTTGAAAATTTTCTAGGAACCATAAAACCAAAAACTATAGAACAATTGTTAGCCACATGTTGAAATGCTATGAAAATTTGGTTACGACATGAGTGTAAAAGTGTATTTCCTTCACAGCCACTTGGAGTACTTCCCTGAGAACCTTAGAGCGATTAGTGAAGAGCAAGATGAAAGGTTCCATCAAGACATAAAAAACATGGAAAAAAGATATCAAGGAATGGAATGTCAATATAATGACTGACTACTGTTGGTGTTCGAAGAGAGATGTTTTCCGAACCAAATTTCAAAAAAACATCTAAAAGAAGAAATTCTCCCAAATTTGATGATGTATATAGCCAAAGAAAAGTAATCTAAAATGATTTTTTCTGTGAATTTTATTGTATTACTGTCCTTTTACTCAAATTTGAATAAACAAAATTCTTTTGGTGCGAAATTGAAAGTTTTTAATTGGCTTCTAAACGTTTCATTTAATATTAAGTTTATATCATACGCATAAAATTAGGAAGTTTTAATTGTTGATTTTGTGATAAAATCTGATGGGATAGCAAAAAACCGATACCAGATTTGGAATCAGCAGCCCCCTACCAGTTATTGTATTATTCCACCTATTTTCAAAGAAACAACAGAAATTTTTTTTTTCATTTGTATACTGGTGTAATTTATGCAATGATGACCCTTTGACTCCTGACTCTTGCGCCACCCTGTATATATATATCTGTATGTATATATATTTTTATTTTTTTTGGCATATATTCATGGGTGCAGGGTTATAATTATTCCCTATCTGTGCTCTCCTTTTGTCGAGGTTAAAACAATGTTTTACTTAAACGCTATTATTAAAAGAAAAAGTACATTCTCGGATTTGTTTAAAGTCATTAAAATGCTTCATGAGCCCAATTTAGGGATTTTTAAAATTAGTCAATTAGATTTTATCATTTAAACTTCCATCTCAAGCGACGTTGAGGTGCAGCGACATTGCAGTACACAAGTGTTCATGCATTCGCATATGTTCGAAACCGCAAACACTCTGTATGTATATATAATATATATTAAACTTATATATATATATATATATATCGATGATAATCGTCAAAAACGTCGAAAGTAGCAAAACCCCAATTTTACAGAAGGATAAAACTGAATAATGGCCATTGTAAGGAAAGTTTACGAGAGTTTCAAACATGGTTGTTAAAAATGGGAAATAGAGAAGTGGAGTGTTATTGTTTGAAAGAATATATATATATTTAATGTCAACACAAATTACAGTAAAACAAAGCGTTAAACAAAAACTAAACTGAGTGAAGTGGCCCTGACAGGTTTTGGATTATCACTAATATATATATATATATATATATATATATATATATATATATATATATATATATATATATATATATATATATATATATATATAATATATATATATATATATATATATAGATATATATATATATATATATATATATATATATATATATATAATATATATATATATAACATATATATATATATATATATATATATATATATATATATATATATATATATATATATATATATATGACTAAAATACTCAACAGAAAATTTAAAACACATTAAAAAAATTAAAAGGTAACTGCGATGCTTTTCGAAGGTACTTCCTTCTCCTTTCAGGCAAGAGTACAAACTCCTGCCCGAGCGAAGAAGGAAGCACCTTCGAAAAGCTTTGCAGTTAACCTTTTAATTTTATTTTTATTCCTTTTAAATTTTCTATTAGGGATTTTTACTACTTTTATATACATATATATACATAATATATGTGTGTGTGTGTGTGTGTGTATGTTTGGAGAGATAGAGAGATAGAGAGATAGAGAGAGAGAGAGAGAAAGAGGAAGAAAGAGATACGATCCTACTGTATATGATTAATTTTAAATTCTAACGCCATTTACCTGCTATGAATTGCATATAAATGTGAAGTTTCAAAAACACTAAAACCTTTTACGCAGATGACATGTATTTCTCGTAACTCATAACCGCACGACCACGAGTCATCTTCTCTTTACGAAATAGGATGCACATATTTTGAAATATACGTAAAAAAAAAAAAAAAAAAAAAAATCCTTCTTTTTCCAACCAACTAACTTATTTTCATGTAATATTTAACACATTTTGTAAACACTTTAAAACCACTGAAAATATATTAAAAATTTGAAGTTTGGAATTCCAAATAAAATTTTGACTTAGAAATTGGTAGTTTTAGGTAATGTATGATAAGCATCACATTTGCTATAAAATACAAAGGAATACGAAGGACACCAATAGCAACAGACCGACTGGTCCCTGCGAGGCTGTCTGGTAATAATATTAGTAATTAGTAATATTAGTATTAATAATATTTTTATATTAATTATAGTATTATAACTAATAACGTAAAAGTTAATATCAACCTGAGTTTATTTCTTTGTGTGATAATAATCAATCAGTTATCATTATCATTATCAATAAGCAATTAACCCATTTAGCTCACAGTGTTAACTTCACTGATTTTGTTCTGGTTAACGCCAGACGATTTTATTCAGTCTCTGAAAAGACTTGGTTAAGAGGGCCAGAAGCTGTCACAGCGCTTAGGTCAACTAATGCATCCCTATTGTTCTAACTCCTGTACTATTATTATTACCAACACTATCGGGGTTCGAACCCCCGACTTCAGTATTTCCGTTTTGCTTACAGGGAAACAGGTGTACACGTGTTACCGTCTGAGCTACGGGAGCTGGTTCTGCTCTGTCTGTAATATTCCTTTCTACTTTTAATTTCTCTTCAATTCCTTTTTAAAATTAAATGCCTTGAAGATGGAGATAGGAAATTTTCGAAATTATCTTTATATCAATTTATAATTTTTTTGAAATTCTCCTCCGAAATGACCTCAAAATTCCATAATAATTTAAATATAAATTGCAGACAGCTCAACATATTCTCTCTAAAATCTAAATTTGTTGACGGAGATGAAGTGCCATTGAAATTCATAAGTATTCGTGTGCTCTATCATTCCGAAGATTCATTTACAAACGCAGAATAAAATATTGATCGTAACGTAACCCTTAAGTTTGGCCAAGGGAGCCAAAATACACATTTCATAAAATCTTTGGGGAACGTCAGTAATTTAAATGCTCGAAAGTAACGGAGCTTTTATACCGTTTTAGGAGATATTTATGCGGTATAACTCTTCCCCGAAAAGTAACGTCTAAAAGGCGAAACTCCCAAGCATTTCGAGATCGCCATTTTAGTGCTAAATAAAAGCTACGCCTATAAAGAATTCATTATTGAGGCATGAAGCTCAGTTCTGCTCAACTACTCAATATATAAGGAACGAGGAGCGAGATTCCTAGCGAGGGAACGTTTTACTGCCTATCGCGAGCTCTTTTATGCGTATCACGACCCCGTCTTACACACGCAATATAGATGCCGTCGTAAAAATTAAATTTGTATAAGTTACCGGCTGCTGACCATTATCATCCTGGTTAATGTATACAAATATATATACTCTTATGTAAATTTACTTATCGCTGATAGCCATTCTGTTCGGTGATTTACCTTGTGAATGCATGTATGGGTTTCGGAGAAGAAATATATCCGTGTACCAGCTACTTAAATGTTAGAAGGCTGAACACGTAATAAAGATTAAATAAAAAAGGGCGGATGGGGGGGGTGGGGAGAGATAGTTGACGAAAGAACTATTTAATGAAATGCAGATGTATTTAAGGGAATAATTCATATATCTTCATACGAGTTTAAAGGATAATTATGGTGCGTATATATATAATGCTATGCTATGTCACACTGCCAAGACGCAAAATATATTAACAAATATATTATGATATTGGTGTTTGCTGTGTTGTTTGGATTGGTCATTCGGGTTTTTTTATGAACTAAATAAATCTTTTAGGATTATAAAACCACATATTTGCTTAGCGATTCCTGGCATACCCTCCGCATCTTAAAATAAATGGGAGCTGCAACTATATAATGCCAATCTTAATTTCATGACTGATAAATACAGGCATGCATACATGCATACATACTACATACACTTCCTTAAAAGCTATATATTTCCCAGTTTCCATGGGGTGGGCACGAAGCTTTAACACGGGAACGAAAGCAGTCAGTTACACACACACACACAAGGATAATAAGTATCAGGGATTTCCCTCCAGCCTCCCAGAGCTTTCCCATCACATACTCTAGATCCTACTCAACCTCTACGTAGTTTTTACGGATGCCTGTCATATAAAACACGGACAGCTGACTGGAGTGAGACACTACCAGCAATGCGGCTGCCATGTGAGCAGGACGAAATAGAGAATTTGAACACAGTAGAATATCATACAACGAATGAGTGAAGGATCTGACTTCGACTTCTTTTTATCATCACTCGTGGCTCGACGTAATCTTTGTGTTATGTTTTTTGGAATAAAAGAGAAAGGAATTCATCGCTTGTTGCTCCCAATCACAACAACTACAGTTGAACGTTCTTTTTCGTCATTGAATAGAATTTTGTTTTCTGAAAGAAGTCGAATTCGGCCTGATCATATGAATGGAACTAATGAGCATTTCAATTGAAGGACTGAAAGTACTGGACACACGGTACGCAAAATTACAAGAAGAAGCCAAGAAGGATGTATGATAGATGTATTGCTTCATAGAAGGAGTGAGTAGCCAACTTTAATTTGTGTGATAATTTTAAAACACGAGTTAAATTGAATAAAATGGTCGTAAAATATTTTCCAGTTTTTACTATGGTGAGATACAGCCCACCTTCGCCTTCATGGTTTCACCCCTCGGCCCTCACCCTGGAAATTCGAACACCCCGTCTTATTTCAATTCCTGGGGAAAACACTGCTAGGTATCACCACTGGAAATAAGATACCACCTCAGCAACCTCAAGAATCCAGTGTTACCTTTCATGACCTCAGGTGAGACCAACGTCTCTATTTGCACACATCACTGCTGCAACTGCTCTCAAGCACTTTCTTCTTACTAGGACTTCTATTGTACCCATCATTTGCTTGCCCAATTCATTCTAATTCCAGTGTGTAATCTACTTTTACCTCTTTTTGTCAGGCAAACACTCGAGATATTTACATTTTTCAAAAACTAAATTTTTCCTCTCACCACAGTATGTAAAGGCTGATTTTTCGTCTCTTTTAACGGGCAGAACCTTACTTTTATTTGGCTTATATCGAGTTTTGGGCCACCTAGTTTCGATGATCCACCCATTTCTTTCATCGGACCAATCAGAATGAGTCTTACACTAGGTTAGGTTACACTAGGTTAGGTGGTCGTTTTAGGGTAAGTTATTTCTCAGGTGACCAATTTTTGACCAATTAGTCCAAAAATTAGGTGGCGCCGAAACTCACTATTCACCTTTTATATATATTTACTTTCAATAATCTCCTTTCACATACGTAAACAAAACTTGCCATTACTCTCTTTAATTCACTTTCTAAATTCACTCAGAAGTACCAAGTCATCAGTAAACATCAGAGGGACATCCACCACCCATCTTCCTCCAAATTCAAATTCACTCCTCTCCAGCATTCTTGCTTTCATCTCACGCATCACCCCATCCTTTTTTGGCGTATGGCGACATTGCACGGCTCTTTCGTACTTCAAAGTTAATGCTGAACCAATCACTCAACTTCCCCAAACTCTTACATCAGTACTAGTATCCACATAAAAACTTTTAACTGCACTCAACAACTCGCCGCTTACACCATACATACTAAGCACTTGCCACTTTATCATACAATTTCTCCAAACCATAAATGTTATATACACCTTTTTCTTCTGACTACTTAGTTTCTGAATCAGCTGTTTTACCTGCAAACACTTCACCAGCACATCCTCTCCCTTCCTTAAAGCTTTTTTTCATTCCTAAACAAAAAATCCATAATCTTTTTAACTTTATCGACACTCCTTTGTACACTTTTGCACCTATACTTAAGAGACTTAAGCCTCCATAATTTTTATGTAAAAAAGAAAAAAATTATGTAAATGAATAATAAAAACACATAATCTGAAAACAATTACTTAGCATTATTGTTAATTTGAGAGCCCAGTAAAGCCTAAAACTTAAGGGACAAATTAAATTAAATAAATAGTCCAACTGACAATTGGATGCACCAAAATTATTAATGCTACGTCGTGTCCAATGTCGTAACACCGCTTCCCTGAGATCAACGAAGTTAAGCGACATTGGGTCTGGGTAGTAGTTGGATGGGAGACCGTCCTCCGCGCCCAGATTATGTAGCGACCCGTGGTTCGGATCCCACGTAAAGCTGTAGGTCCCCTCCGTCATATGACCTTAGATGTTGCGAACGAGGTTAAACAACCCCAATAAATGATGTATGTATATATTTGCAGCTACAGCTTACCCTGTAGACATACCCACCGCACGCCACTGCGATATTTTTCATTTTCACTTTCACTTCATATATATATATATATATATATATATGCACACTCACAAGGAAAAGGAAAAGCGACGATTCGAAGGCTTCCATGTATTCAACAGTACACCTTTTCTTCATTTATATATTTCAACAAACAACCACAGGGAAAAGGAAAAAGAAACACGAAATCCGAGCGCTTTCGTGATATATTCACATCTTCAGGGACAATAAAGAAATATCTATTTCTTTCTTGTCCCTGAAGATGTGAATATATCACGAAAGCGCTCGGATTTCGCGTTTCTTTTTCCTTTTCCCTGTGGTTGTTTGCTTATATATATATATAATAAACATAAGGTAAAAATAACTATCAGATCTATATCACTCCACATGGTTGTTTCTGTTTCATTTGACTGAAACTTTGGACTCATTGGATTCTAGCGAAAACATGCTTAAACGAATAAACGTGTTTACTCTCGTGGTGAACGGTTCGCCTCCACCCACCCAACTCTGTCAGCTGTATCCATTGCTTCAGTTTTTCGTGTCTTTCGTAGTGTACTGTGTAAGTATCGCCAGACAGTTACTGTGTATAATAGGTGAATTCATGTTGCACCTTGCATGTCATACATACTATAATTAGTTACTGTATTTTCCGGGTCAAGATTATTGTTAATGTATATGCGAAACATCTGAAAAAATCAGAACGAAGAGGCAGTAAAAGAAAACAGAAGATTTAGCCTAACTTGAATTACATACATACATATATACAGTACACCCACAGCTTTGTCCGGAGCTGAAGGGCGTGTCCCTTTGCGGAAATGGGGGAATGCATCTTTCTCTGATGCGAGGGTTTCTTTGCCCTCGCGGGGCATAGGACCTGTATAGGTGGTCGCTAAAAGCTGTTGTGTTTTCACCCGAGGAAAGTTTCATAATGTGTATATATATATATATATATATATATATATACAAACTCAGAATGGTTCCCTGAGAACAATACTATGGTATTGCAACTATGGTATTTGTCATTTATCATTACTTATTCGGACTATAGTGGATTTAATTTTCCCAGAAGAGTTCCTTGTGCCATGCACGGTCTGTGTTTAACATATATATATATATATATATAAGCAGAGCCTTCGGCTCCCTGCCCACGGGCGGGGCTTGTGCTTCGCAAACTCGCCTACGGCGAGGGCACGTTAGGGTTACCCCTTTAGAGGAGGTCATTCTCCCTCTCCCCCACAAAATCCCTTCACCCCCTTTATGAAAATTGAGGGGCAAACCCCCCCTTGTTGCATAACCCCCACCCTCTCCCCCATTACCCCTCCCTCCCCATTATCCCCCACCCCCTTCCCCCATTATCCCACCCCCCCACCCCTTCTGTTTTGTTGGTTGAAACATTGTGGGTCGGTCATTTTTTTTAAATGTTTAAGGATTGGTTGGGAGAGGGGTCAGGCAAGGATGCTCCCTGTCCCCCGTGTTATTTAACATCTATGCGGAAGCAATGATAATTAATAGAAGCACTCTCAGATCTGGAAGAGGGAATCAGAGTGGGAGGTAAATTGGTCAAATCTGTAAGGTTTGCAGATGACAAGGCATTTCTTTGTAGTAGTGAGGAAGGACTGCAAAGAATGGTCAATATCTTGACAACAACGGTGGAAGAATTCGGAATGAGAATTAATGAGACCAAGACAAAGGTAATGAAAATTGCAAGAAGAAAAGGACTGGAGCACAAATGATCCTAACGATAGGAAATCGGACCTTAGAAGAAGCTGAGCAGTTTAAATATCTGGGAAGTTTATTAACCAACAATGGAGATTGCAATAAGGAAGTAAGATCCACAATTGGTATGGGTAAGGTAGCTTTTGAGAGACAGAAAAGACTACTTACAGGTAAACTCACCTTGAAGCTGAAGAAAAGGTTAGTAAAAAGCTTGATATGGAGTGTGGTACTGTATGGAGCAGAAACATGGACAATGAAAACAACTGAAAAGAAACTCCTGGAAAGTTTTGAAATGTGGATTTGGAGAAGAATGCTAAAGATAAGCTGGAGGGAACACCAAAGTAATGAGGAAGTACTGCAAAAGGTGAGGGAGGAAAGAAGACTCGTTAAGGTGATAAGAGAAAGACAGAAGAAATGGATCGGACATGTGTTGAGAGGAGAAGGATTGTTGAAGGAGGTGATAGAGGGTAGATATGAAGGTAGAAGGCCGAGGGGAAGGAAAAGGAAAGCAATGCTGGATGATTTGAAGGCAGGCAGGAGCTACCATGAGATGAAAAGGATAGCTCAGGATAAAACACTTTTGGCGAGACACATGAGTTGGACCTGCCTTATAGGCAGAACACGATGGATGGCTGGATAAGGATATATATATATATATATATATTATATATATATATATATATATATATATATATACAGTGGTGTAGTGCTGTGGGAACAGCGTTCCCTTACTTTTTTTGGTAGACGGAACGGCGTTCCCTCACTATTTCAAATAAATCCGAACTTACAAATCTCTAACGTCATGAAATTTTAATTCCCACCCCTAGAAGAAGTATGAGAAAGAATCATTAACTGTTTCATTTCTTTTAGCTTCGACTGAGGCAATGCTAGCCTATAAAGATCTGGTGAAACAGTCACCACGGCGTACCAGTTGTTAACTTTTTTTTAGTTAGTCATTCCACTTGTTAGCTATATTTATTGATCGTACTGGATGTCATATATCTAATGACACTGGAAATACTGCATCTTCAACCTTGGAATATATTCTAATATCCAGTGCATATGACCTCAAAATATTCCTGAAATTGGTCAGATTTCAGAAGATTTCCCGGGGAGCTTACAGTGCTCCCGGACCCCCAGCTGTATGGGCTCGCCGCGCTCGCCATTGTCCCCCCCGCATCTGAGTAACACTTTCAAAATGCGTTCCCTCACTTCTTTATTTAGCACTACACCACTGTGTATATATATATATATTGCCGCTGCTTGAGTCGAGTAATTGTTGAACCAAAATTCTATATTTACATGGGATTTTAAGTTTGCTTATACTTGTACAAATAGTAATTTTATCTTTAAGTTAGGTGAAGCCTCTATAATTTCAATAATAAATTTTAGTTTTAAATAAAATGATCGTTTGAAAATATTTTAAAATTATTCGAATGTTCGAAGTTCTTTAAAGATATTTAAAGGATAAAATAAGCAATCAAAATAACATTACTAATCGCATCATCGTTAAACAGAGAAGACGTTGTAAAAATAATTCCCGTTATTTAGTTTCTTATTGTACTTTGTAATTTTCTTAAAAGAAGTGCGAGTTTATTGAATGCGAAACTATAGAGAGCTGCTTCAGCTCTGTCACGTTTTCCTCGGAGGATCCTCCAACAGAAGACCATGCTTCCGCGCACCCGGCGCGGTGGATGACCAAGGCCACCTACTCACTGAAGATCTTCCTATTCAAGGACCAGACAAAGCTAACGGCGCATGAGAGGGCTGGCATAACAAACATTTGTCTTTTTGTCACTCTCGTCTACGCCCTCTACTGGCATGAGGCCTCAGTCCCAGAAAAAGCACCCTTCAGTGACATTAACCTACTCGCCCTCCTGCACGACTACCCTGTGCGTTCCGTCAAGGAGGCGGCGGTCAAGGCGTTCTGCCGCCACTTATGGTACTTTTCTGAACACCTCGCGCCCCTCGCCCTCTTCGACGATCGCGTTAAAGAGAAGACTAAAGCAGCCATGGTCGGCAACTTTTCACTTCCTCCGAACCCTAAAGCTCCCAAGCGGGTGGATGGGAAGGAGTTCGACCATCGCACTCCTTTAGAAACGTAAATCACAAGCCGTTCGTTGAAATTGTTCAACCTTCTCTCCGTGGACAGCCAAGAAGAAACTAAGGCGTTCTTGTCGAAGCCACCAGCCCTCTGGCCAACGGACCCAATGTATCAGGCATTGAAAGCTAAAGTCAAACTCCTCAAGGCCGTCAATGATAGTGCTGAACGTGCTGTTTCTCTTATTACATCATACAACGCCGCACTGACGAAAGACGAGACTCAGAAACAATACTTGTTGCGGCTCATCAGCAGTCATCGCCAAACCTTACCGGTTTCAACAAAGGCGGTACTGAACGTCAAGAAACAGGTTGTTTGAGATGTTTTATATCTCATGAACGAGATTGAAGTTTCTCTGTATTATCCGATGTGATACAAGTGTTGTTATTATTTTTTTTCATTTCATTGCTATTATACAAATAACTTAATAAGGGATTATGATAAAGTAAAAGTTAATTTTTTACAGTTTTGTTTCAAGCACCAAAAATGTAGCAAAAGTGAGCGACCTTTAGATATTCTCCGATATGCCTAATATTTTGCATGCTTCATTAGTTTTTAATATGTAACAAGGAGAAATATGTGGAAATAAACATTTCTGACTTTTATATTTTTGGGCCACCTTAATATATCATATATGCACAATGCACATCACAACGCACGGAAAAGTATTGTTTCAGAGCGGAATCTACATGAAGTGTAACTAAATCATTAAACACTGCATTAAAGAGCTTATATACAGTATTTTTACAAATACATTAAGGAATAATAGAAAGGTGATAACACAAAAAAAGGACACTTAAAACCGTACAAACACCATCCATCTATCTTTATTAATGAGTTGCTTGTGGGAACGCAAGAAAGGAAACGGCAAATGTATGACAGAATTTTATATATATTTTGTATTATCATTTCATATTATTTTATATTACCATTTTATTTATCATTTCCGTATCTACTTGTATCTTATCAGTTTGCATTGAAGACACTCTAGTTATAAAGGTTCAGGTGCATGATTAATCAGGAGCAAGATGCACATCAAGTTTATGTTTCCTGCACAAGGCAACACAAATGCATCCGTTCCAATCACAAACATACTCACATCAACTTATGTTTGCTTTACACAAAATGGACCGAGAAATCAGAATATTTGCAATTTCAAACAATCCGTTCCAATCACAAACATACTCACATCAACTTATGTTTGCTTTACACAAAATGGACCGAGAAATCAGAATATTTGCAATTTCAAACAATCCGTTTATCCATCATTTTAGCTAATTTCTCTCTCTCTCTCTCTCTCTCTCTCTCTCTCTCTATATATATATAATATATATATTATATATATATATATAGAGAGAGAGAGAGAGAGAGAGAGAGAGAGAGAGAGAGAGAGAAAAAATTAGCTAAATTGATGGATAAACGGATTGTTTGAAATTGCAAATATTCTGATTTCTCGGTCCATTTTGTGTAAAGCAAACATAAGTTAATGTGAGTATGTTTGCGATTGGAACGGATACATTTGTGTTGCCTTGTGAAGGGAACACAAACTTGATGTGCATCTTGCTCCTGATTAATCATGCCCCTGAACCTTTATAACTATTAGTGTCTTCAATGCAAACTGATAAGATACAAGTAGATACGGAAATGATAACGGATCAGACAGTCGTTTAATGAATTGTGATAACACAGAGCATTGTTGCTTCCAGTGGTGATGAGCCACGTACAAAGGCCTCCGCAGTACGTTGATCCCCCTATACCTACAGCAATGATGCTGCGAGTTGCCCATACCCTGAAATGGGTGCATGGGCAGAGAGATGTTTTTTAGAAAAAAAATGAAACCTTTAATTTCAGCTGAATCTTATATATATATATACTGTATATATGCGCCTCGGTGGTGTAGTGGTTAGCGTCGCTGACTACGAATCCATCGGCCGCGGGATCCAGACCCGGTGTCGGCAGGTGGCGCGCAGCAAAACCCAGCTGTTCATCCTTCCACACAATAAAAAAAAATTGGTTAGTAGATAAATGGGTACCCTGGGTAGCCTAGTGGTTAAGACGCTGGGTTGTTGTTGGTGGGGGGGGGGGGTTCGGATTCCACCTTAAACTGTAGATATAAGGTGGAATGACAAGCTTGACCTTCGTCAGCACGAACGATTCGAACGAAACACCAAGGTTAACCAAGGTTTTATATTTATATATACCCTGGGCAAATCATAAGAATCACCAGTCAAAAGTTACTTTTTTCTCCTCTTCAGGGCAATTAATTCATTTTAAGGAATGAATTGGCAAAAATGAAACAAATTATCTTTTAAGAACATTTATCAATAATTTCCTTTGGTGTAATGTTTATTTGTTTGTTCTTTAGTTCTAAGAAGAGCCTCGCTGTGTTTAGGTCTAATTTCGATACATTTGAGGCGATGATGTCAGAGCTTCTGATCTTGATGTAAGACTTCAGTTAAGTTTGAAATCAGTTCCATTTTATTTATTTTGTATTTTCTCATTGACTTTCTTTTTATTTCGCAGAAGCTTTCTATGGGGTTCATAATTTCTTATGTGGGGAGTTACCAGGATATGGAAGCAGCAAGATCTGATTTTCAGTAAGCTATGGCTTTATCAACTTTGGCAGCAATGCAGGGAGCTGAATTTTACATAATATATTATATATATATATATATTATAATATATTATATATATATATATATTCATTCCTAAGCCATTTCTTTAGTTGGGAAAATGGTCTTTTTTGTAAACTTAATGATACTAATCGTGATGAATGGTTCCTTTCCATGGCACTGATCACTGACCGACAACTATATAGAAACAGGGTGTGTGACGGTTTTAGTGACACAGTTTGCGCAGTTTTCCTCTCCTTT
>JAJOZX010012600.1:0-30000 GCA_023014485.1 Bathynomus jamesi
CTTGTCAAATTACCCTCTTAAACTATATTTTTTTATTTATATTTCCACACATGCGCCAATTGGTTCCCTCCACTTCTCAAAACTCGAGTTTTGACACACACGCCGACACTTTTAAACCTCAGAAGCGTCTCTTTTACTAAATTTGTTTATTCTTCTTTTCATTTGTTTGTTTTTTAAAATATTAACAATTTGTACTTTATTATTCATTTACTAACAGGGTTTAACAAGCACTGTCCAACTCTCACTCTTTTTCCCATACTAATTTAATAAAACTGTTTTATTCCTCATTCCTTGTTTACAAGTTTAACATTTCTTTATATAACTTATTGTTTAGTCTTTTCATTCATTAAAATATTAACATTAACATATCTTATAACATTATTTCTTTATTTATTTGTTTGCTAATATTAAATTTAGTACTTAATGTTTATTATTTATTATCTTAATGCTTAATAGTTTACTACTATCTTTCTAATTTCTTATAACAGTTATCATTCTTATTCATTATTTGTTTGCTGGAAAGAGAGAGAGAACCATTAAAATCCTTTCTATAACAAATATTTCATTCAAAAATCAAAGAAATTTAATATATAAATAATAATAATCAAGGCCAGGGGGAAAGGGCTGAGAACTAAAAGGGGAAAGGGTTCACCCTCCACATCTTCCCCCCCCCAAGCTCCTTTCCACCTGTCTTGCCATATAGCCTACACACCTACTATATTACCCTAATATGGTTCTCTCTTCCTTTCCTTACAATTTTTATACCAAAATATTTATTAACAAATTATTTATAGATACCCTCTTTTTTTCGAAAAATAATTTTTTCAAAATATATTGTTTTTTTTTTAATTTTTAAATCATTAATCTAACATTAATTACATACATGGCTATCATAAGAATAACATATTTACAAATTTACTTTATAAATCATTTATTTATTTAAATTATAATTCAGTTATTTAATAATCTTTATATTTAACAAATACAGTAAACATTCAAACATTCAATATTTAGGACTAACAGCTGGCTAACAATTACTTTCTCTTTAATAATTTACGTTATACTAAAAAATATACCTACAATTTAATTTTTTAATAGTTATTTACAATAGTTATTTTTACAATACCAGGAATGAGGTTGAAACCTGCAAAGCAGCAAATCACCAGAGGCAGGTATCAGCAGGTCTGGGAACTCACCCAGGCACCTTCCTCCTTCAAGCACAGCCCAGCTTCTGGCCTCAAAATGTAGGCTGCCACCTGGTTGAATTTCCAACCACTCACTCTTTCACACATCATACAATACTACTATTTTTTTTTTTTTTTCCTACAGAACACTACACCAATACTTTATACTACATTACCATCACCACTCCCTAAACACTGTTGCACTTTCTCTATCATTCTAACCCATCTACTTTTAATATCTTCTCTAATACTACTTGTTAATTCTACATCTAAGCTTTTATTCAACACATTTTCTTCTATCTCAAGCAATAACATTCTCACTTCCTCACAAAAATCAATCACATTCATTCTCTCCCTCATTCTTTCATTTATACTTCCTTCACCTCTATCTACTCCCCATTCATCCCTCACACTTTCCATTAAGGTCACAATACTTTGCTCAGTTACACTCCTTTCTCTCTCACATACATTTTCCCTTTCACTCTCAAGAATTGTAAATCCCACACTCTTAATGCCCCCTCCCTGACACAATCTTTCCACTTCTGAGTGAAGAAGATTTCCCTTCTTCTCTTCTCCTCCACCCTCGGAAAATCCCAGAAAAGAAAGGCCCTCAAGGTCTGAGACCCCAAAACCCTCAAACGAGAATTCCCCGGATGGACCAGGCTGGCACCATGAACCACCAAAGTCCCGAACATCCCATTCTAACTCTGCCTCACCCGCGGCTGTTCCAGAGTCCAACTGGGAATCCTTCAGCTCATATACTTCACCTATCTGCCTGGCTTTCTCGCCTTTCATTCCCTTTCTTCTCGCTTTGACACAATCAAGAACTCCAGATCTGCATCCATCCATTCATCCTGGATTCCCATCATGTTCTTGGTTTCTAGCGCTTTCTTTTGTTCCATCCTCTCACACATATCATACATTGGGTGACATACGATGTACTCCGGAGGTATTCGCCATTTGCGCAACTGCCGATGATGTGCTCTTACTTCTTCACACTGTCCATTCTCTTGCTCCCTCTCAATCACATACGTTACCCCATTCTCCCATACCTTTTTCACCACAAATGGACCCTCAAACTTTTGCGCCAACTTATACTCATTCCTTCTTCCAGCCTCATGCACCTCTTTCAAAACAAGCTCACCAACACCAAATGACCGAAAATGCACACCAGCCTCTCTCCATCTATCACATGTATTCTCATTTAATCGTATATCCTTTTGCACAAACCTTCCAAATGTAGACACATACCTTCTTGGGGAAGTTTGAATGGCTGAGTGGTATGTCGAATTGTAGCACCAGGCAACTCTTGCCAACTCAGCATCCCACTCAGCCCCTTCCCCAATACATACACGCAGCATTTCACTTATCGTTTTCACCGTTCTCTCAGCCAAACCATTCGAAGCAGACATATACGGAGTTATTCTAACATGCTCTATCCCATTCTCACTCAACATTCTCTCAAAACTAGCACCCCTAAACTCAGGCCCATTATCTGTTAAACACTTACGCGGCCTTCCAAGCATCATTGGTAACATACTCTCTCTCATCACTCTCGCAACATGCTCACTTGTTTTATTCTCTAACGCAGCAACATACACAAACTTACTCTTGTGATCGACCCCTACTAATATTCCAACTTTCCCTCTACTCGTTCTCGGCATACTCACAATATCAACCACCACAAGCTCCCACGGTTCTTTCACTTCAATCTTTCGCACTGGGGGGGCTATGCTGGGACTGGTATTTTCGCTTTTGGCAACTCTCACAAGTAGTTGCCACTTCTGCAACAACCAGTCCCAGCCTAGGGTGGAAAACCATTCCTTTCATCAATTCCCATAACTTGTTTTTTCCCACATGCCCATACATCCTATGTGTAATAATCACCAATCCTACCATACCCTCAAATGTCATCACTGGCACACTCTCTGTCTCACCCACCTTATTTACCCTCATATAATATAGCACTCCCATCCATACAGCCAACTTTTTCGCATACCTTTTATACTCTTCCACCTCTTTTGACCACTCTCTCACATCTGTACCATTATACACATATTCTCTCAACTTGCATATCACCTCATCTCCCTCTTGCATATCTAAAATATCTTCATCTCTCAACACTTCACACTGGTCTTCCACCTCTAACTCAATTGCTCCCACTAACACAGCATCTATACCTGTGCTCGGAAACATTCCCATACTGACCACATGTTCTCCTTCTCTCATTACTGAGCCCTGACCAACATCCACACTCAAGTTCATATTCTCAAGGAAATCAATTCCCAGTAGAAAATCCCAGGGCATTGATTCCCCTTTCAAGACTATGAACTTGTGCTCCCATACCTCTTTACATGCACCTAATCCCACCCTCAACTGCACAGCTTCATGTGACGCGACTGTTCCCCCTCCGATACCACGTATTCTCACACCCACTCTTTCTCGGGATACAGGCACATTCTCTTCATCTAAATCACACAACACTCGCTCATTCACCAGACTGATTTGGGCACCTGTATCCACAAGACCCCTGTAGAGCTCAATAGGACCTTCTGGAACCCTTACAGGAACCACAGAAGGGCTGAGCTCTACCTCATCCACACAGTCACGTATCATCCATGGCCCCTCTAACATACCTACTTCCATACAACCTTCTCCCTCTGACTCTCTCTGTGCAGCTCTAACTTCATCCAAAACCCTTTCCAAATTTTCACCTGGCACTATGCTTTTATACCTCTTCCTTTCACTCACCCAATTGTAATGTACACCACTAATACACTGCAAATGCAAAATCAGGGCTCCTTTCTCCTCGATCCTTTCATCTTTATACACAATCGGACAATCATTACCATAATGCACATACACTTCAACACTAAACAATGAGCTGACCACCATGAGGACCTCTTGAAAAGGAAAAATACCCGGGCTCCCCATGGCTTTCAGCTCACGTACATAATTGCGGACCTTACAAACACCCATCCTTTCTGGTTTCTTAATCGCTTCATTCATAACCAAGGTCCGCAATTCATTCACACTCCCTGGTATTCTCATTTTTAACCCATCCAATTTCAAATCTTTCAACCCATACCATACACTTTCAAACAAACTGTCGCCACCCCCCCTACTTTCATGCAACTTTACTATTCCCACTGGCAAATACTCAGGGTCGACCACCTCTTTCTCACACCTTTCATTCACCCCAGGTATTCTTGACATCAGGTCAGCCATACAATTCCTCTCCCCTGGCACATACTCAATCTTATAATCAAACTCACTCAACTCAAGCAAAGTTCTAGCAATTCTTCCATCCACAACTTTCATTCTCTCCATATATACCAAGGGCTGATGATCAGTCTTTAAAATAAATTTCATTCCATACAAAAATGACTTGAAAGCTTTCACACAAAACCTCATTGCCGCAAGTTCTCTCTCAATTGTACTGTACTTTCGCTCTGCCTTACTGAATGCTTTAGATACATACCCAATTACTCTCCTTCCTTCCTGTCCTTCCTCTCCCTGCAACTGGCACAAGCACCCACCCATACAAAATCCACTCGCATCTGTATACAATTCTAGCAAACTCGCTCCTTCACTCAGGTCCGGATAAGCCAACTCCACATCTTTCGCTGCTTCCACTCTCAATTGCTCAAATGCTTCATTCATCTTCTCCGTCCACACCAACTGAGTACTACCTTTCATTCCAGTCACTTCGGTCAGGGGTTTCGAAATCCCAGAGCAGCCCGCTATAAATTTCCTCTGAAACTCTACAAGTCCCAGAAAAGATTTAAGTTCACGAACTGTCCGAGGTTTCGGGAACTCCCTGACTTTTTCCATATACTCCCCACTCTTTCGTATACCACTCGAACTCACCTTGTGCCCCAGAAATGCCACACTTTCCCTGAACCACTCACACTTACTTGGTTTCACTCGTAGTCCGACTTCATCCAACACTTGCAGTACCTCTCTCATTATCTTCAGGTGCTCCTCAAATGTCTCTGTCATAATCAAAATGTCATCTATAAAACATATGACATTTTCCCTTGCAAACTTACCAAGAACACGATTCATTGCTCTCTGAAATGCAGCAGGTGCAGCTGTAAGTCCGAACGAGAGAGCACGGAACATATAATGATTCCTGGCTGTGGAGAAAGCAGTTATGGGACGAGACTCTGGCTCAACCGGCATCTGGTAATATCCCCTCAATAGGTCCAATTTACTAAACACCCTCTTTCCATGCAAAGAGTATACACTTTCATTTATCAAGCACATCGGAAACCTGTCTTTCACTGTCCTTTCGTTCACCATTCGATAGTCCACACACAAGCGAATCCTTCCATCAGGTTTCCGCACAGGCACTATTCTACTATTCCACGGACTTGTGCTCTGTTCAATCACTCCCATTCTCTCTAATTCCTCACACTGCTCTTCTATCTCATTCATTACTGGTGGGGAGAACCGTCTTGGCCTTTGGTAGATCGGAGTCTCATCCGTTAACTGGATCCTGAAGGGAGGTAGTTTTGTTAAACGGAGGTCATCATCTCCTCGGGCCAATACGCTCCTTTTCTCCCCTGCCAACTGCCACACCTGCATTCGCTCACTCTCACTCAACTGTTCGCCAACAATCACCTCCTTTCTGATTTGTTCAGTCGTCCATTCCTCCCCACATTCTTGCCCTCGTTCATCCGTTTGTATTCCATTTTCTCCCTCCTCACATACTTCCTCAATCACTGTATATGCTCTCCCTATCACATCCCCCTCATTTATTCTCTTTCGCCATGCACCCCCATCTTCCCTAGCTTGCACACAAATCCATGGGTTACTCTCATCAATTATACCATCATACACATGCCCAACTCTTTTCACTTTATAGGATGCATCCATACCATTCACAAAAATCATGCTTCCCTGCCTTTTTCTTCTATTATCACTCACTGGCCACTCAACATGCACCAATGCTGGGGTTCCCTTTTCCAGATTTACACTCTCAGATGCTCTCACCTCATACCCTTTTATTACCCTCATCCAATCCGATTCACTTCTCCCCACATAGAATTCACACTTACCCAACTCATTTTTCCACTCAATCATACGTCTAGCAGGATGGATCACCAATCGATTCTTTTTCAAAAACTCATACCCCAGAATCATGTCATACTTTTCACTCTCCTTATCAACCACATAAAGCACACATTCTTCCATTTCACACCCCATCACTTTCACTTTAATCTGCACCTCTCCCAACACTCGTACTGGGATGTTCCCAACCCCTTTAATTTCCCCAGTTACTCCCCAATTCACTCTTCCTAATTCATTCTCTTTACACAAACATCCAATTCCTTGCTTACTTATTAAATTAGGTGAACATCCTGTATCCACTAATGCCCTCCATACACTCCCTCCCCATTCAACAGGAATAACCATACACTCTGCCTTTTTCTCACTCGCTCTCACTTCCTTATTCACTTGACACCATCCTGCTAATGCCTCAAATACACATTCATCATTCAGAGAAGCAGGGACCCCAACCCCAATGAGAGGCCCCTGCCCTATGCGTTTCCCGTACTGGGACCAGCCTCGCCATTTCCAGTGACAGCACCCCCTTGAGGGCCCTGCCTCTGAGGTTGAGGAGCTGGCATGGCTGACACTGGCCGATTTCCTGCATGAGAGACAGGACTCCCTCCCGCCGGTGCCGGAGCACCCTGCTGTTGGGCTTGACAGAACCGGGCAATATGCCCAAAGTTCCCACATGCCCTACATTCATACCCAGGTGTTCTGCATTCATACGCCATGTGTCCCATCTGCCCACATGCAAAACACGCACCCACTCTTCTTCTACAGGTCTCTATACTATGTCCCCCTCTACCGCAATATGCACACCCTCTCACATTCCCCATATTCCCTCCATTCACTGGCCCTCTTTGCTCATTCATTGTTGACTGGCCTTGAAGCCCTTGCCTTCTATACGTTTGCCCCAGCATCGGACCATTCATTCTGGGACCCGATGTGGGAGGAGGCCCTGGTTGTTGCATGGCCGACCCTCCATACACCCTTGTGAATTCGTTCACAAAGTTAGCCAGCATTTCCATTGGGTTTTGGGCCATGGATGCTTGGCTAACTGGAGGGTGACCTGGCCTAGTATTTCTTAATGCGTCCGCATAACTAGGAAACACAGGTACTTGTTCCTCCCTCATCGCTGTCCCCATTCGCACATCTGCTTCCCTATTACGCCCAATCACACTCTCATACACTCGGTCCTCTAACAATTCCAAGATTTCATGCCACTTCAAACGTGTCCCTCTCACTCTTACACACTCTTTCCTCTTAACATTCAAAAACTCTCTCACACTCTCAGGTACTGTCTCAATCAACTTTCTTACCAACCTTTTATTCTCATCTATCCCATCATCTCCAAATTTCTTTCTCGCCAAAGTTTCAAGTCTATATGCATACAAATCAATACTCTCCCCCTTCTGCATCCTTGCTCTCTCAAAATCATCCTTCTTTCGATATTTCACACCCCCTCTTATTCTTAACACTTGCTCCACCAATCTCTCCCTTAACACCTCATACTTCACAGGCACTCCTGAATTTACAACAACATTGTAAAACTCTAGCAACCTACCTTCCAAACAGTCACCCATCTCTTTCACCCAATACTCAGGAGCGTCTGGATACTTGCTCTTACAATAACGTTCATACTCTTTCAAAAACTCTTGTACATCTCTCCCACTATAAACATTAAATTTTGCAACCTTCGGAATCTCCCTAATTAAGATTCCCTTATGCACTCTTACACCCTCACTCGTATCACTCTCAGTTTCAGTCTCACTCTCACTCATACATACTGTCCTCAATGCTGGAATAGAGGGAGTCATCTGCGCTAACGCAGCGTTGAACCTTCCGAGAAGCCCTCTTACCAGATGCCCTCCGAGCCCCCTTCATTCCCGCCTTGCCCCTCTTAGCCTGCCCTTCCATCCTCTTACCTTTCTCCCTCTGATCCTCACCCTCAAGCTTCTTCTTACCCTCCTTAGGGGTGGAATGCACCATCACCTTGTAAGGTCTTTCTTCTTTCCCCTCACTCACGCTTTCACTCCCTTCTCCTTCCAGGCCCCCTACTGCTACATCCTTTAGATGTGCCCCTTTCTTACTACCAACACCCTTACTATTTTCCCCTTCAAAACCCCCTTCCCTTCCTTTTTCACTTTCCCATCAAGCTTGCCCTCCAACTCACTCATTCTCTTAACCATTGCCTTTAACCCATCATCCATCTCTTTCTTACTCTCAATCATTCTTTCTTCCATCTCTTGACGACAAACTACTAATTCTTTACTCTGTTCCTCTAATCTACTCTGCAATTTCCCCAAAACATTCTCTAATTCTGCCTTCTGTAACTCTAACTGATGGTTCCTAGCCTTTTCTACCTCTAATGCCTCCTCTATCTCCCTCAACCTCCTTTCTAACTCCTCCTTGGTAGGCATCTCTAAAGATGCTACCCTACTTCACTTCTACTCTATTACTACTACACCCAACCTACAACTACTCTTTCACTCTTCTTCTATACAACCCAACCAGGAAACAACCCACTTTTCTGAGTGGAAGTCCCTGTTCGGGCGCCACTTATTTTATGTGGTGGGATTCGGATAACCTAACGGCACCACGAATAAGAATTTTTCTTTTGTTTAAGAACTCCACGAAACCAGGCTGCTTACCTTGAAGGGTTGTTGGATCCAGGCTCGCTGCCCAGACCTCCGATTCCACGACTGCTGGCTCCTGCCACCAACAGTTTCTTACTTGCCAGAATAGCTTCCTTCTGTTAGTGGTTCACTATCTCCGGCATCCCCTTCCTAACAGAACTTAAAGTTCCCTTGGTCCAATAACGGTCTTCAGCCTCAGACAAATCCAGCCTGACTTTAGTTTCCTCTGTTATGTTCTTTATTTTCTCTTGTCAAATTACCCTCTTAAACTATATTTTTTTATTATTTATATTTCCACACATGCGCCAATTGGTTCCCTCCACTTCTCAAAACTCGAGTTTTGACACACACGCCGACACTTTTAAACCTCAGAAGCGTCTCTTTTACTAAATTTGTTTATTCTTCTTTTCATTTGTTTGTTTGTTAAATTAACAATTTAGTACTTTATTATTCATTTACTAACAGGGTTTAAAAGCGACTGTCCAACTCTCACTCTTTTTCCCATACTAATTTAATAAAACTGTTTTATTCCTCATTCCTTGTTTACAAGTTTAACATTTCTTTATATAACTTATTGTTTAGTCTTTTCATTCATTAAAATATTAACATTAACATATCTTATAACATTATTTCTTTATTTATTTGTTTGCTAATATTAATACTTTAGTACTTAATGTTTATTATTTATTATCTTAATGCTTAATAGTTTACTACTATCTTTCTAATTTCTTATAACAGTTATCATTCTTATTCATTATTTGTTTGCTGGAAAGAGAGAGAGAACCATTAAAATCCTTTCTATAACAAATATTTCATTCAAAAATCAAAGAAATTTAATATATAAATAATAATAATCAAGGCCAGGGGGAAAGGGCTGAGAACTAAAAGGGGAAAGGGTTCACCCTCCACAACGTTACCCCTCAAAGACCAGTCATCCACAAGCTTCAGGCATGCCTGAGCCTGAGATGCTCCAGTTGCAGCAGCTACCATTGGAACTCCAAGGAGTTTCTCTTCCCAATTACCAGTTACAAGCACAGCCACACGGTCCACCACCTCTAACCCATGGGAGATATCTGTAAGCAGCTTACTATCCCAGTGCAAGAGAAGGGGCTCATGGGTCTTGAAAGTGGCCTGATCTTCGCGGCACACCACTTCACATGTACATTGTCTCACATGACGAATGGTGCAGCGTGAGATTGACACTTCGTCCAAGTTGTGCCCCAGCAATTTAATAGTTGCTGCGACCACTGCCATTCCTTTCCTGTCACTGATGTTGTGGCAATCCAAGGCTAAGGAAATGTCAGGCGTGATCACAGACTTCAATCGCTTAGGAGTGGAATGTTTTCGTGCTGACTCCTTAAAAACTACAGTATCTGAATCTGATGATTCAGATGTGCTTGAACTAGAAGCCTCCAGTTCTCCCTGGGACCATATCGCATCTGCCTCGCACTTGGCCTTCTCTCGGTTCATCTCCGCCTCACAACCGAATCCTCTTCCTTGTTTGATGGTCAGCCATTTTCTTGTCAATTGGGCCAAAGCTGGAGGAAGTGGGATTATCAAGCTGAGCAACAAGGAAGTTCTTGTCCTCCTCATTCATCATGGTTTTCAAGGACATCATGACGTGAAAGATTGAACACATTGTCAAGGTCCCCGCGAAATATGTGCTCCTTTATTCTGTAGGATGGGAAATTCTTTGTGCAGTTGTTCTTCAGCCCCTTGTATTGCTCATACAGTTTCAGGAGCTTCTTCTCAGCATATCTGGTATCCGTCATTGGAACATTTGCTTTTGTCCAAAACAGGATCAAAGCCTCAATGGTCATCACCGCACTGTTATATTCTGTCTTCCTCTCTTCCAGATGGTGGAACATGAATTTCCGGAGGACTTGAAGCTTGGTAGGGAGTCCTGCCCTAGTTACTTCTCCTCCACCTTCCCTAGTAACCACACCTCACTGCTAGACCGTGTTTTTGATTGCTTCGGCAGCATTTCTACACATTCCTACAAAAGAAGCCAAATTTAGTCATACTATAGTAATCAGTCATTAGTGAGACACGTCATGCATGATTGAGCGACCTCTTAATGACACCATAGACCAACCATACTTCACATTAAGTGTAGGAACAAAAGCAACAATGACCCAAAAGTGAAATCTCAGGTGCTAAATTTTCCCTATACTTGTGAACCACCCTAGTGTATATGTATATGTGTATATATATATATTATATATATATATATATATATATATATATATATATATATATTATATATATTATTCTTCTTCCGCAACTTATTATCCCATCTTTACATGGGGTCACTATTTTTTGGTTCATCTTCTCCACTCTCTCTGTCGTATACCACATCCTCCTCCAATCCTTCTCCCTGATGTCCGCCACCACAGTCCCTCCATCTCGTCTTCGGTCTTCCTCTTCGTCCCAGCAACTCCATCTCCAGCACTCTGCGCCCCACATACTCCTCCTCTCTTCTCCTGACGTGTCCATACCACCTCAGCCTGGCCTCCTGCACCTTCTTAGATGCTTCCACCACCTTCACTGTTCCTCTTATATGCTCATTTCTGACCCTCCCTCCTCATCACTCACACATCCATCTCAACATCTTCATTTCAGCCACATCGATTTTTCTTTCATTGGCACAGTCTCCATTCCATACAACATTGCCAGCCTCACCACTGTTTTGAATACCTTTCCCTTCAGTTTCACTGGGACCCTCTTATCACAGAGCACCCCTGATACGTCTCTCCAGTTCTTCCACCCTGACTGTATTCTACAGTTTCTCTCTCTCTCTCTGCTACCCCCTCTGCATCCACGTTGACCCCAAGTATTTAAAATACTCCACCGTCTTAACACACTCTCCACTCAATGTCACTTCCCCTCCTCAGTCCTGCTGCACATCACTCTCATATATTCGGTCTTCTTTCAGCTAATTCTCATCCCCCTACTTTCCAATGCCTCTCTCCAATTTTTCCAACTGCAGCTCCACCTCCTCTTTCGTCTCCCCCTTAACACAACATCGTCTGCATACATCATGCCCACGGCGCCTCCCCTCTAATCTTGTCCGTCAACACATCGAATGCCACATTGAAAAGGAGGGGCTCAAAGCTGATCCTTGGTGCAGACCAACTTCCACCCAAAGCTCTCTGACACACCCACACTACTCCTCACCTTAGTTGTTACTCAGGCACATGCACAGGGGGGGGGGGGGTGCTTGAGCCCCTGCCCTTTTTCTTCTTCATATCAAAGTGCCCTTTTAGTCAAATTCATAAATATATTGATTCGACATAAATTTGAATTAATTAGTTATATTTTTATTTAGTTACTGCTACTTCAACAGATTTTCAAAACTGGAATTACTTTGATCTATGATTTTTTTAATTAGAATAATAAACTTAACATACCATTACTATTATTTTGTCAATCAGGGAGGGCGTCCCTAGTGGTAACACTGACTGCAGCTGTTCACTGTTGATTGCGTCTCTCGGTATGTGGGTGTATTGTTTACTGTTTGTTTATTTTTACGTTAACCTAAGCTAACGTGTTTCTCACTGATAATTATGGTAAGTTGGAATCCAAAGCAGTGTGACATTACTCCAAAAAATATTTGTATGACATTACTCGTAAAGTTGGTAAAAACGTCCACGTCCCCTACTTAGTCTTAGGCCTACTAGGCTAGGCCCATCAGTAACACAGTGTGTCAAACGATGGATTTTGGGGTTTTAGTACTGGCATGAATTTCATTAAATTAATAATGATTTATTAAACAACATATCATAACCTTTTCATTTTTAATATGAAATTGATTTTTAAAATAATACAATTTTCATTAAAAGTGAATAAAAATACCTAGATTATTATTATAAAATGATGCATTTTTCCGCAAGGATGACAATTACGGTAGATCCTCCTGCCCTTTATCCTGCTGATTGATACTTATAAAGTTATAATAAAGTAACTATTTAAAAATTGCATTTGTATTTTCCTGATAAGAATCAATATTTTTCTATTGCTACTTAAGAGCTGTGGCCATTATATTAAATAGCCACAGTATATTTCTATAATCTTTAATTTATAGTTTCATATTATTCCATATTTAATGTATATGCAGCAGAATACTGTAATTTATATGATGAGCAAGCTAAAGTCAATATAGAAAATTGAATAATAATTGTAAATACTCCAATATCTTCATATCTTTTGAAAATCTTGCAATAAAAACATGCCTTTTTACAACAAATTTTCATTTATTTTCTTCAATCAGCTTTATATACAAAAATATGCATTGAATTTAATGGAATTTAAGAATATTTACCACATACAATTTTAAAATTTTTCTTTGTATGTGTATACATATATATAGCCTATATTGGCATTGCGGATTTCATTTTTAAAAATGTTAGGGGAGTGCCCTTTTTTCAACTGAGCCCCTCCCTTCTGAAAGTCTGTGCACTCACTTTTGTTACTCCCCTGTACATCCCCTTGATCAGTTTCACATACTTCTTCCGGTACCATCTTTTCCCTTAACCATCTCCAAACCTCCTGCCGTGGTATCCTATCATATGGCCTTCTCCAAGTCAATAAAACCATGTGCAACGCCTTCTGCCCCTCTCTCTACCTCTCTGCCACTG
The DNA here is from genome assembly GCA_023014485.1 of Bathynomus jamesi. Taxonomy (NCBI): domain Eukaryota; kingdom Metazoa; phylum Arthropoda; class Malacostraca; order Isopoda; family Cirolanidae; genus Bathynomus; species Bathynomus jamesi. Next base: position 13,516 of record JAJOZX010012600.1, read on the forward strand.
TTTTCAATGCAAAAACTGCATCTGTCATTCTCCTTCCCGGCATAAATCCAAACTATTCCACTGACACTTCGTCTCTCAACCTACTCTCCACTATTCGCTCCCATATCTTCATTGTATGTGATATTAGCTTGATCCCTCTCTAATTCGTGCAATCTTGTACATCTCCCTCCTTTGAATATAGGCACTATGATGCTGGTCCGCCACTCATCCGGAATCACCTCCTGGTCAACAACTTCTGCATTAGATCCACACCAGATTCACCCCCTCATCTCCTATACCTTCCATGCCTCAGCTGGTATCTCATCTGGGCCAGTCGCTTTGTTATATTTTTCATCCTATTCAGAGCACGACTCACTTCCATCCTCCCCACTTGTTTCTGTCATAGCTACATTTGGTAATCCATCCTCATAAGAGATCTTGGGTTTTCTTTATTTAATAATTCCTCAAATATTTCCTTCCATTTATCCTTTATCTCTTCATCTCTTTGCAGCACTGCAAAGTATAAGTAAATAAAGATAATACTTTTGCTAATTTAGTATATAGATCATCAGCCATAATAGGCCTAGTTAGTGCATTATACACAATTTAAACAGCAAGAAAATAAATGATGCAAGTACTGAATATAATAGTGCTTTTACATCTTTATTTCACTTTTATATCACCAAAAGTATGCGTCTGTTTCACTTACACACTGTGCGCACCAGCACAGTATGCCGAAAGAATGTGGTGGGTCTTCAAAATGGTTCCCAAAACTGTTATACAGGGTGTCCCGTAAGTCTGGACCCATAGGGATTTATAATATATTTTTTTATTATGTCATTATTATTTTTTTATTATTTTTTTTTTTTTATTATGATTTTTTATTTGTGGGCCACTTGAAAGCCAAAGTGTACGAGGTCAAACTTCAGAACATTTTCCCACCTTAAAGCACGCATTGTGGAGGCGTGTCAAGAAATTTCTGCGACTGTGATTCAGAAAGTGCTGTCGCAGTGGAGATGGCATCTTCAACTATGTGTGCGACACAACGGCGGACACTTTGAACAGATTATGTAATAAATTTTTGACTATTTTGTAATTTTATTATTTTTCCCATGGGTCCAGACTTACGGGACACCCTGTAGAAGAGGTCAAACGAACAACGACCACCCTCATCAACAGCTGATGTTGTACTGATAGGGTTAATGACTCATTGGAAGCATTTCGACTCATTCTCAAAGAATTATGGTGACTAATTGAAATCTGGTACTGTGTACCTGGGGGCGCGCAGTTAAGGGTTAAAAAGACACAATATAAAAAGAAAGTTACTGATAATTACAGAAAAACTCAAGGCAATTATCACAAATGACAATTATCACAAATGACAATTATCACAAACGACAATTATCACAAACGACAATTATCACAAACGACAATTATCACAAACGACAATTATCACAAACGACAATTATCACAAACGACAATTATCACAAACGACAATTATCACAAACGACAATTATCACAAACGACAATTATCACAAACGACAATTATCACAAACGACAATTATCACAAACGACAATTATCACAAACGACAATTATCACAACGACAATTATCACAAACGACAATTATCACAAACGACAATTATCACAACGACAATTATCACAAACGACATTATCACAAACGACAATTATCACAAACGACAATTATCACAAACGACAATTATCACAAACGACAATTATCACAAACGACAATTATCACAAACGACAATTCACAAGGAAATCACATGTAGATACTTGCTCTTGCTATACACAACCACAACTAACCAAGGAAACAATTTGCCATCCTTTATATACTACCTTCTCCCAATTCTGGAGTATTCTAGAATGTGTGAGAATATTCTAGATGACTCCAGAACATTCTTGAAAGTTCCATAAGGATAAGGTTCTGAAATATTCTAGAATTCTCTAAAAGGCTGCAGAACAATCTAAAAATGTTTTAAAACTAAGAAAAAGAAAATTCCCAATATTCTCAGCAAATAATATTTTGGAGAATATTCTCAGAATATTCTCGAGAATGAGAATATTCTTGCCTCACATCACTAATACAGGCATACCCTGCATAACACTGATTCACCATAATGCTGATAAAACCTTGACACCATTCCCCGAACAGCAATGCTTCAGATTTGCTTTTGCACATTTTTGTAGCCAACATTTTTGACAAAAGCATTTTTTTAACGTTGAATGGAACAAAGTTAATTTTAAAAATAAGCGTGATTTTAAAAATGTTAAAAATAACATTTTTTTCCAAAATTAAAAGGGGTTACTTTTTAACTAAAAATTAAACATACATTATACAATGGTAAATAGGGAACAGCTTTTATCTGTTTGGCTTGAAGATTGTAATAACAAAAGAAATCTGCATAGCAAGATGACAATTCATTTGAAATACAGTATTGTGGGGGTTGTGAAGTTTCTCACAACCCCCCCGTGATTTTCAAATTCCCCATTTTTGGGGGTTGTGGAGTTTTTTTCATAAAAAGCTTCACCCTAGTTTTCAAGTCCTATCTGGGTCCCCTCTCACAAGTTTTTCTTTCCCCACAGGAGTAGTTAGGAAACCATTAATGGTAATTAGGATTAAGGTTATGAAACCTGAATAGACCCTTAATACAGACCTCCTGTCAGAAGCCAAGGAAGTGTGGAAAGCCTTTAAAAGGTAGGAGTTTTTGTAATCCTTGGCTAGAGTTCATTTGTGTTTCATCACCATCATTATCATGGTTAATTATTATTATTAAGGGTAGACATACATATAGGTTGTTGAAACTGACTGAGTATAGATAGGTTTTGCCACCTTGTCATGTAACTAGCTAGAGAACCAATTATCATTTTATAGGTCCCAGTCATATTATTCCAGAGTTAGGTTTTTGCCCATGCTTGTTTGGCAATGATTATAGGTTGATTAACTCATGTGAGATAGGTTTGCCATAATTGTCAATGTTTGTAGTTATTATTTTGTATGTTGGTTATTTATTATTTATGTGCTTTGATTTCATGAGTAAATTATGTTTTCCAGTGATCAATTATGAAGTCATGATTCCAGTTAATGTTTGTGGTTAATTGCCTGTTATGTTATTATTGTGATTAATGGTGCTAGATGCATGTAACTAATAATCTTGTGTTGTCTAGGCAACCTGTTTGGGATTCAACTCACGTGGTCCGGATTCATCAGGCTTGGATTGTGGTCCCATCCAGTCGGAGCTACGCAGTTAGTGTCAACCACTGTTGGCCACTGGATCTGCCCTGAAATCAGGCCTGTGACCCTAACCCTACTAACTAGCCAGCCAATAAAGGAATTGGAACTCAGGTCATAAAAGGGGGGGTCAAGTTTGGAGGGTAGTTAAGCTGGGACAAGGGTTAACATTCTGTGCAAGTCATTTCCGGTACTTTTCTCCCACTTGTTTTCTATCCTTTCTGCCAAATCTCACTAAGGGTTATTGGGCTCCAGGTGTTTTGTCAAGTGCGGTGCATTGCCAGTCCTTTTGTTATGTTTATGCTGTCACACTGAATAGTTGTTTATTTCAGATATAATAAAGAAAAAACCCAAGTAGTTTACTTCTATTAGGTCTACCTTTGAATTCTAGCCCTTTCTTGGACCCTGAGCGGTTGGGTCTCTTACTCAGTGGAGAGTCAGATTGAGACACCTGCACTAGGGGAAGTCCTTTACAGTTAATGTGCGAGTCGGACCTGAATAATCTGGAAATAAACCACTGACCAGGGAGGCCTTCCTAGATACCAGAGGAGATTACATCTTTGCCCAGTCTCTTGACTGTTCCGAACCCAGAAACGTGAAAAGGTGCTGGGTGGTTGGAAACAGATACTCGGGGACTACGGCCTACGCCGCCACCGTAGCAGTATAAAGTATCTAACTATAAATACCAAGAAGGTTAATATGTCCCAAGTATACCCAGTTAATGGTAAGTACTGTAAGGTTTTATTTTATAATAATGTAACTGCACAAAGAACCCCTCAATTGACTCTTTGATCCATGATTTTGTCTCATTGAAATGAGGACAAGATTTCAATCTATTTACAAGATGCCTCTTTTTCTCTTCCCATAAATTGATCTTAATTCTATCTCTACTCATTGAATTGGCACTACCAACTAAACTTTGCTTTTCTGCTATTTACATTTCTTTTTTATTACAAAATTTTAAAATTTAACACCCAAGGTCCCAGGTTCAAATTCTAGTTAAGATTAATTTTGGTATACACATACAATACATACAGGGTGTTTCAGGAGGAAAGGTCAATACTTCGGAGGTGATAGTATCAGCCATTGTGAGAAAGAAAGTTCATATGAACATGTCTAATTCTGAATGGTTAAGGAGATAGAGCTGTTTCAATCTACAAATACAAAAGCATTGTTAATGGTAATCAAGAAAGAGAAACCAATTACTGTTTCTAACTTTAATGTTTAAACATTGGCATTTTGAATGGTATCAGATACAGAAATGACAAATTTGTTAGTTTACAATACATTTTCAAAAATTCCACCGTCAACCTCAATGCAACTCGTGTGCGAAGATCGCTGTTGTTCGTCTGAGTTAATCTTGACATTCCTTTATGTGGGCAGCAGCATCCAAAATGTGCACTAGCAATTCATCTCATGTATCCACCTTTCTTTGTAAATGACTTTTCATCCACCCCGACAAACAATCTAACGGGGAGAGGTCAGGAGACCTTGGTGGCCATTAAATGGGACCACCGCAGCTGATCCATCGACCAGGGAAAGTTTGATTTAGGTATTGCATCACCAGATGAGTAGAATGTGGAGGAGCTCCATCATGCTGAAAGTACATACCAGCACGTGTAGCCAAAGGAACATCCTCCAATAGTTCTGGCAATTCATTTTGCAGAAATTCTAGGCAACTTTGTCCTGTAAGATGATTCTCTAAAGTAACAGGGCCAATCAGCTGATCATCGATGACACCTCACCACACATTGGCAGAGAAGCGATGTTGAAAATTCATTTCCACAGTGGCATTTGGATTTTCGTCTGACCACTGATGAGAGTTACGAGTGTTATTGATACTGTCACGGGTGAAAGTAGCTTCATCAGTGAACAGTATTAATCGAAGCAATCGGCGATTAGCATTTACCCACTGACAAAATTCCAGTCACATGGCAGTGTCTCCTGGTTGAAGGCAGGGATGGGGAGTCAGCCAAAAACAACTGACTCCCGACTCCTGAGTCGGTATTTTTAAAAACCGACTCCGACTCCCGACTCTTTCAAATATATAAGTATAAATAAATGTAATAAAGTAGGTACCGTACAATAATAATACAGTTTAGTAATTTAATACAATTTTAATGTTGTATTACACAAAAATAAAAATTAACAGAAAAAGAAATTGATCTCGTATAAAATATTTATAACCTCATTTGGTTAACAATTTTAAAATTTTAATGTTGCATACGGTACCGTAGCTAAATAAAAAAAAGTTGGTAAAGAATATTTTGTTTCCATTATATATTATGATATGCTAATATTGAAGCTAAATATTAAAAAAAGGCTAAAAAAACATACTTAATAATTTAACTCTCTAAGGAGAATTTGTTCTTAAGAAAAGTATAGCATCAATTATGTCTTCCTTCAACTTAGCCCGTAGGTGGGATTTAATTAACCGAAGAGCTGAAAATAATCTTTCAACGCTGACTTGTGTTGGTGGCAATGCAGTAACAGTTCTGGCTACATCTTGCACTAATTCAGGATACTTTGGTATGGCATTCATCACATCAAGTTTTAATGAACGATCAAATTTCTCTATTTTTATTAAAGCTGCATTAAAGTCTTCTCTGAATTTGGTCAATGGGGTTATTTTTATAGGTTTATCATCTTGACTCAAACGGCATCGCTTAACTTTTTTTGATTTTTCTTCATTATCGAGATATTTTTCAAAATCCATTTCTTCTTCAGAGTTTGAGCAGGAGCTTTGCATAATGGCAGGACTAGAGCAGCTTTCAAATTCTGAATTACTTGCGGCATCTGTTTCATTTAACATTTTCATTTGCACAGCTACATCACACAGAGCTGACTTTCCTCTAGCAATCTGTTCTTCAGTTAAAAGTACCCTGTGCATAGGATCTACATAAACTGCAGCCAATAGTACGTCATTATTCAGTAAATTTTCTTCTCTACGCTGCATAGACATTCTTATACCATCTGCAACAATGCCGCCAATTTGAGATAGTTTATAATTAATATTTTTCCATTCCTTGTAAAATGTGCCAGGTGTCAATTCAGCTGCTTGAAACTTCTTTGTAACCACATATGGGTACTTAAGTAATGCCTCAAGTTGACTTGCCTGCTGCCACTGGATATCAGTCATTGTTACATCTGGGTTTGCCATATCGATAAGGTATGGCTTCAATTCAAGAAGGCGCTTAATCATTTCATAGGTACTCCCCCAACATGTAGCTTGATCTATAACTGCACCTTTTCCGGATCGACGTTTTAATATTGCATCAAGTTTAGGCGTTCTTGCAGCCACTACTATGTTGCATAACCTACCTACTACATTAGCAGCATTCCTTTCTTTTAACCCATCACGAATTGCCAGTTGCAATGTGTGGACTGCACATCACATATGGGGGATATTTGAGAATCCAGCAAAATCATTGTCTACAGTGTCAACACTGTCAAGTTTGTCAGCAGTTTCATCCGTATCTTCTTCACTACTGTCTTCAAAAAGATCTCCTTTTACTTCACCATCATTAAGTTTCTGTACTGTACTTGTCATATTTGAAGCATTATCAGTAACAATTGATAATATTTGCTCTTTAGTGATTTCTGTCAAGATGGTTTCAATTAGCTTGGTCAGGTATTCGCTTGAATGTTGAGCTTCAGTGTCCTTCACTGCCAGAGTACGTATAACTAGTTTTCCTTCATCATCAATGAACTGAACATTTATTGCCATATAATTAATTCTTTGTCTCGTGCAGGCATCCATCTTAAGAAAGAAGAATTTTCCTTGCAGCATTGTTTTCAATAAAGTTTTCTGGCTTTCTGCTTCCTTTAAAATCATGTTTCGAATATCATGTCTCTCTAATGACACTCCTAGTTTTGCCGCCATTTCTCCATTTAATCCACGGAAAGCTGGGGAGGAAAATAAGTAAGTGCAACCCCATTCTTTACAACTAAATCTATAAGGTATTTTTTAAAATTTTTCTTTGTCATTGATATTGTAATTCTCTCACTGTGGAAAAATTTTGTAACAGAGACTTGTTTGCTTTTTGAAATAGAGGTACTGGCCTGACTAGAAGTAGGTTTCTGGATTTCCTTATCATGCTGATCTACAACCTTATAAATATTGGGATGTTTGTTTCGTAGATGGCGTTTCAAGTTTGAGGCTCGAGTTGGAGCATTAGCATGTTTCCCAGTGTAAGCACTAATTTTTGCATTACACTCTTTACCATCCTTTTCTACTTGACAAATAAAATACTTTCATCCTCATTTAGCTTAAAATATTGAAAGACTGCTGATTTTCTACTAGGCCCACGACTCATTACTAATAGGGGCTAATTAAATTAATAATTAATATATTGCTAATTTTTATATGGTACCTAGTATCCTGAAATAGAAAATAGAAATATGAAATTCATTTGCTAAGATTTACCAGAACAATAAATCAAATGTGGAAATGTGAATCTAGAATTAGTTCAGGAAGATATTTATTTAGGGCAGAGTAGTATTCTGGTAAATTGTTGGCATATAGAAATTGAATCAAAGAGTCGGGAGTCGGTCATTTTTACCGACTCCCGACTCTTCAAAAAAGCTCCGACTCCCGACTCCGACTCCCCATCCCTGGTTGAAGGTGTTGTAAATGCTGTACATGATATGGATGCAAGCCTTCCTCACGTAATGTTCACCATACTCTTGTGTGTGGTACACTGAGATGTGTAGAAATTCTTTGAGAGCTAGTAGTAGGACTACACTCTACCAACTGAAGAATGTTTTCCACTTCATCCACAGCTTGTTGACCTTCATGTTCAGATGAAACATGAGCGCTGGGAAGTGTACCAATCTCACGCAATGTGTTAAAAACCCTGGTAAACACACTTCAATCCAGAATTCTGCGGTTCAGAAACCGTCGACGGTATTCTGCAGCAGCAGCTGTTGCACTTCCATCCACTCACATATTGTTTTTGGTTAACTGAAGGTTCCCAAGGGGCATAAAAAGATTTTCTGGCTTTAAAATATGCCTTTCTGATAAACCACTCTGGATATTTTAAATCCTTAAAAATGTTCCAAATCTTTGAATTTTCCCGGGTCCAGCAAATGTGGGCTACAAATCCTGAGTGCTCTTAGAAACATGGAAGAAATAATTGAGCTTTTAACCCTTCATCATGATATGAAAAATAATGAATGTACGAATTACAATGAGTAGGTTTTCTATAGACCGTGAAATTGGGCTTTCCGCTTTCATTAATGACCAAAACATCTAGAAAAGGTAATTGTTTGTCGTTCTCCCATTCATATTTAAATTTAACAGAGGGAACAAGATTATTTAATGACTGAAAGAAAGTGTCGAAGTTGTTCCAGTGGTCAGGCCAAAATGAGAAAATATCATCTACATAACGAAACCAAATTAGATTCCTGGGACATATTGTTTGCAACAATTCCAACTCATAATATTCCATATATAATGTACTCAGTATTGGGGATAAAGGGGACCCCATTCCCATACCAAAACGTTGCAAATAAAATTCTTCACCTTCAGTTAACCAAAAACAATATGAGAGTTTGCCTTACATTGCTGGCTTAGAAAGAGTAAAACCATTGACGAAAGATTTTAAGTTTGCTTTGGCATTCAAATATTCGTCTACCGTGAAAAGTAAATTGGTTAGGAATAACGTTGCAAAAGAGGAACAAGCCTGTGTCTACAGCATTCCCTGTAAAAGTTGTGATTTAGTATACGTGGGAGAAACTGGAAGAAATATTGAAACCCGTATTAAAAAACACACATATGCCTTCAGAAGTTGTAATACTAATAATGCCATTTTTTATCACACCAGCCAAAATAATCATGCTATAGATTGGGAATCAAGTAAGGTACTTTATAAATGTAATAATTATGTCAAAAGAAAAATAATAGAATCTGTGTGTATAGAAAAAGTAGATAATTTTAATTTGTGCGAAGGTACTTATAAGTTAGACCCTTTAATGAGATTCTTGGTCAGAAAATCCCTTACGGAGTCATGGGAACGTGTTCGAACCTAAGTGTGAATTTCTTAAAGGTCTCTGGATTGGATTGTTTCCTTACTCGCTTTTAGTAAATGTAATAATGGAAGTAATAAATGTGGAAATAAATATAAATGCAACAGATGTAATAATAAAGGTAATATTATAAATTTAATAATTAGGGTAAAGGTAATAATAATAAATGTTAAAAATGTAAATGCAATAATAAATGCAGTAATTATGTCAAAATATTAGAATCTGTATGTATAGAACAAGATGATAGTTTTAATTTGTGGGAATGTACTAATAAGTGGACCCTGTAATAAAATGCCCTTCCGGTGTCGGGAGAACAGTATCTAACCTAGGTGCAAATTTCTCAATGGTCTCTGGATTGTTTCCTAATCTGCTTTTTTTTCATTCGTTTTCGGTTTATAAGTTCTGCATAATAAACAAACAATGTAATAATAAATTTATAATTTCTGTAATAAATAATTATGCAATATTAAATGTAATAAATTTAATAATAAATGTAATAATTATGTAAAAAAAATTAAAAATAATAGAATCTCTATGTTTAGAACAGGAAGATAGTTTTAAATTTGCACGAATGTACTTAATGAAAATGCCCTTCTGGTGTCAGGAGAATGGGATCTAGCCTAGGTGCGAATTTCTTAACAGTCTTTCCCTGGACTGTTTTTCCCTCTTGTTTTGGTTCATTCGTGTTTCTGTATCCACCCGAGGAGGATGCCAGTGGGTATCGAAACTGTTGTGGAAATAAACTCTGTCCATTAGAGTGGGTTTTTTATTTCATATTTTGACCTTCATGTAGAAAAAAGTAAAGTTTTTTGCATTTCACATCAATATTGAAATTGTACCAACAGTATGATTTTATTGCTAAAATACAATCTTCTCACTATCACACCTTAAAGGAATCTCTTAAACAAGGTGAAATTTTAGTCAGTGGTGACTTTGCAGGAAAACTATTCCTTTGTAATGCAAGATGAAGTGCAAAGCTTTCACTGGAATAATTTGATGGCTACCATACATCCCTTTGTGATGTATTACATGGATGAAACAAGGGATAACATTGCATACAAAAGTTTCATGATCATTTCAGAATGCAATGTTCATGACAGTAGCAGTACACCTGTTTCAAAAATACTTAATAAACTACATCAAAGAGAACATCACCAATCCCAGCAAAATCATATACAGTAGACTTGCAACTTATGCGGACTTTTCTTACGCAGTTTCAACTATACACGGGTTATATAATTTTACAATAGTGAGAGCGGATGTAGGCGGCGGCGATGGCGACATTGATGAGGAGCAAGAAGAGTCAGCATGTTGGGATATACACAAGTTTAGTGAATTGTTTCAGGTGGCTGAGCACTTGAAAAACTTAGTGTGAGTATGACCCCTCTATGGAGCGCAGCATCAACTTCTCACAAGGCCTTACAAGCCTTATGGCTCAATATAATATGTTCCAGCAGCTTAAGAAACAAAAACGACAGCTTCCCATCACCATGTTTTTGAAGAAAACCTCACCATCAACATCAGCCAACACCCTCAACTTCTCGCAGTGACCTTGAGCTGCCCACATACTCCCCTGCATCATTATCTGAGCTTGACAATCCCCCCACAGTGACGTGGGAAGGGGATGAAAAAGCTCAAAACAACAATACCCAGAAACACCCATCTTCATAAGCTCATCATTCATAATTGTACAGGTATGTTATAGTGTATATGTACATATAACAGAGTTAGAATATATAGTGATTTAAGGGCAATTTAGGGGATTTTTTTTTTTTGGTTTGACTTTACGCCGGGTCCCAGGAACGTAACCCCCATGTAAGTTGCGAGTCTACTGTATTTCTCCGATGGATGTGCTGGATAGTATAGAAATAGGAAAAATTTTATTAATCTTTGTCATCATAAGAAAGATTTTAATATTGAAGCCAAATGGCACTTTTTTGCTACTAGCCATGGAAAAAGTCCTTGTGACAGTGTTGGAAGCACTGTAAAATGATTAGCCTGCAAACCAAGTCTGCAGTGCCCATATGATGACCACATTCTTACCCCATTACAGCTTTACCAATTTGCAAATGAAATGATCCCAAACACAAAGTGTCAATATACAAATGTAAAAGCATATGAGGATGAGAAAAGAATTCTGGATGAGAGATTTTCACAATGTAAAACAACTGCTGGTACTCAGAAACTCCATTACTTCAAGCCAATTTCAAGAACAGAAAATTTATCTTTTGAAGTACTGTAAGAGATAAGCTGAATATCAAGGGATATAATAGTTATGTCACTGTTGTATATGATGGATATTAGTGGTTGGCAGTAATTTTAAATACAGACAGTCAACCTGATAGAGAGGTCAAAGTGAGCTTTCTACATCCACATGGACCTAACCCATCTTTTGTTTACCCTCAACCTCCAGACATACTAATAATGAGCCAATGTGATGTTTTAACAAAGGTGGAACCAACAAAAAAACTGGAAGAACCTACATTCTGACAAATGTGGAATAAAGAAAAAGCAAATATCCTCAAGGAACACTTCAAAATTTAGACAGGTGAATTAAATTATCATATCAATAAAATACTGCATATCTATAAAATTTATTTCTAACATTTAATGCACCTCAGTAGTGTAGTGGTTAGCGTTGCTGACTATGAATCCATCAGCCCCAGGTTTGAGAGCCGACGGCAGCCAGCACACAGCAAAACTCAGCTGTTCATCCTTCCACACAATAAAGAAAGTGGTTAGTTGATAAATGGGTACCCAAAGTGGCCTAGTGGTTAAGATGCTGGGCTGCTGATGGAGCGTGGTTCAGATTCCATGTCAAACTGTAGGTCTAAGGTGGAGTGAAAAGCTTGACCTTCATCAGAATGAACAATTCGGGCAGAAGCTAACCAAAGGTTCATCATAATGTAGCAAGTATTTCAACATTTATGGTCCAAAACTTCAATTAAACTTTGGATACAATGATTTGGTATAATGTAATATTAAATGGACTAGATTTTATTTGCAAGCTAGAAGAAAAAATATTTTCTAAAAATTGAAAAAAGAAATCAATTTTTAAAGGTTAAATTCCTATAATTAGTTGATAACATTGTTGGTTTTGGTTATACAAGAATTTCTATAGAGTAGAGATGATAGATATTCATGACATCTACATGATAAAAAAATCTATCTAAGTTCAACAGCAACCAATATATTAATTTCTGAAAATTGGCACTCAGGAGCATGGTAATTTTTTGACAAAAATGGTCTCAATGGAATGGATGTAACTTTTTTTATGTATGTCTTGGCTAGTTATGAAGCTTTCAGAGGTTGTTAACCACAATCGATGGCATCCAAAAAGAATTTTTATTTAAAAATCAGAGATGGACATTTTTTTATAAAGGTCAAATGTCAAGGTCATCTTCAAACTTTTTAATTTTTAATTTTAGAGGATGTTTTGTTTAATAAAAGTGATAGAGCTTTCTTCTCTTTAATTTGATACCAAAAGCACTTTTGTATCCTTATTGGTTCCCAAGATACATGCATTTGAAAAATGGTACTCAGGCCAGTGCGCCAATATTTTGCAACCACAGAACATGAGTGCCAGGGGTCAGCCAGGTCTGAAAATTATTGATAATTGTTACTTTTCAGCCCAGACTGCTATTTCCCATGAAACCTAGGTTTTTCTCATGGTTTTTGATGTGATTCATGCAAATCTGACCTTCATTTCCATTGGAAATGACCAGTTGTTAAGATATACCCCATCCCCTACCCCATCAATATTGGGGAACCTATGGGAATCATTTTTTGGGGTTGAAAAACTCATCATTTCCAACAAAAATGAAGGTAAGAATGTCATGAAACATCAAAAACTGAGAAAAACAGGTTTCATGGAAAACCTAACCTAATCACCACTGATATCTGTCTTTTCGCAAAATACACTCACGGCCACAGGTTGGACACACTACCTACATTTAAAGGGAGAACACCATGCAAGCGAAGAAAATTGAGACTTGCTTCGTTATTTTCAAAACAAAGTGTGAAAATGCGAGATGGAACAGGAGGGCACTGGTTACACTGGACAGCCATGTCAATTCTGAATTTGAACTGAAAACAGGAGATGGAGGAAGCAGATCAGTTGGTGATTTGCTGGATTAGGTCACATGATGAAATAGAGGCCTGTGATTGGCTACCTCAAAAATGTTTACATAGTTCATTGCTAGATGGTGCCACCTCCTGCTATGGCAGTGATAGAATGCCCCTTCAAAAAAAAATTTTTTTCAACAAAATAACTATCTCAAACTAAACATTTGCAATAGAAATGTTATTGATAAATGTTTTGTACCTGTTGAGACATTAATGTAAAACCCCTCAAAATTGTCAGGAAACATTCTGGGCTGAAAAGTAACTAATACTAAATTATGGTATTTTCTGGACATATCTCACATAGCCCTCCATACAAAAAAAAAAAATTTCAAGGAAATCAGGGATGGTCATGCTCAGATGTTTGAAATGATATGGAATGACCCATATGTTTATGTTACGATATCTCAAAAACTATGCATTTGCATAGGAAACCAATGGCAGATTCATGCAAAGCACCTCAAAATTGACCAGAAAAGTTTGCTCTCATTATAAAACCAGACGGAGTAAAATCAAATATTTACCATTCATTCACAGAGAGTTGTTGACATTTGGAATAGTATACAAGAGCATAGGTAATTATTCGTTTTTAATACCAAGTCTGTTTTTATGGTGAGAACAAACTTTTCTGGTCAATTTCGAGGTGTTTTGCACAAATCTGCCATCCATTTCCTATGCAAATGCGTAGTTTTCAAGATATCATCATCTCAAAAACTACCTATTTACACATGAAATGATGGCAATTTCATACAAAACATCTCAAAATTAACCAGAAGTTTGCTCTCATCATTTTCATTTAAACTAACAGAATATCATGACAACCTAAATAGTCATCAAGGGCACTCAATTAACCTAACCGGGCACTCAATTAACCTAACCGGGCACTCAATTAACCTAACCGGAGGAACCAATTACCAACATGTTAATATGGTTATTTCACCTAAATAGCTTCTAATCTTTTTGTATTAGGCACTCACTGTCACATTTCGGGCAAGTTAAGGATGAGAGAATAACGCCATGATTGATAAAAACATCCAATCCTTTGTCCTTCATCTAGGGCACATGACGAATCAAGTTCTCAAAGTCAAAATCACAACAAATGGCATGTCATAATTCTATCACAAACACCACTAAACTGAACCCAATTAGAAAAAAAAAAATAGCTAGAACAAAACCTAACCAGCTAATTAAGTCGCAGAGTAGCAAAAAAATAGCCCAATCAGGAAAAATATTTTATAAAAAATTGGATATTATAGCCAAAAAGAAAATACATTTTATTAAAAAAAGTACATTTGAACAAATTTACACGACATAAGATATATATTTTCTTAGTCAGTTTTGAATGGCAATTCAATATATTATAGTTTTAACTGCGTGTGAGCGGGTTAAAGACAATATTAACCAGAGCATATCGTCAATGCACCAGAGATAATAACATTTGAGAAACTTCTGGATACATACTGGAGAGCACAGGACCTATTATACAATCACATGACAAAAATCCAGAGCTAAATCTACAGGCTGAGAAGCCTCTTCTATATATTTTCTACAATATTCTACGATAAAAGATTAACCAAAATCATAATTTGCCAAATCTGTTTTGTTAAAGGGCTGATTTCTATAGATGGGTTGTAGCACACAGTTTTGATAGTCTCACCAGTCTAATATAATTACATTAGACTTGTCGGTTATTATTCGTTTTTTGACCCAGTCACACCCAGCTATAACAGCAATATATATGAATAACCAATCAAAACTGAATAAGAAAATATATATATTATCTTGTGCAAATTTGTATAAAATATGTTTTTTTATTAAAATATATTTCCAATTTTTTATGTTTTTTCAATATATATATATATTGATTATTTGGTAAATATTTCTTATTTTTTGTAATTCTGGCTACTTCTGCATAATTCAATTTGTCCTGTTTTACAAATAAATCTTTTTTAGCAAATTGTTCTATTTTTGTTCATCTGTTCAGTTTGGTTTTTTTTGTGACTAGAAGTATGACGTGTGTCGTTTCAGTTTAAGGGCAGGCAAAATTTAGCGGACTACCCATGTAAGGTTAGCACATGTTATTACATTATTATTTATATAATTTAGGTCTCGGGGGTAGAGCCCCCGTAAAGATCACGCATCACAAATTGATCAGTCCTAATGCTTTGCGGACAGTTCAGTACGTGACACCGGTTAGGTCAACTGTATGCCCTTGATGATTGGTTAGGTTAAGTCATGATATTTTCATTTAAATTCGTTAGTTTAAACAAAAATGATGAGTGCAAACTTTTCTAGTTAATTCTGAGGTGTTTTGTACGAAACTGCAGGGCTGTGGAGTCGGTAGACCAAGCCTCCGACTCCTAGCATTTTAGAAGGGCCGACTCCGACTCCTGCCTCTTAAATAATAATATAAAATATACTTTGATTATATTAACCCAGAATGGCATTTCATCACTACCAAGTGAATCATCAGGCTACTTTTTAAGCTCAATTTCTCTAAATTTAAGTCTTAATGGTTGTAGCTATGCCATTATGGCATTTCTGAAAAGAAAATCAACAGTAATTAGTGATATGCAGGAAAAGCTCTAGAAAGATCATGATGTAGGGGAATCATCATAAAATAACTATAATGCAAGATAGGAGGTTAAATATAAAGTACATCATAAAAAAAAAAAAAAAAAAAAAAAGGAGTCCGAGTCAGTCCATTTTTACCGACTCCTCTAGCAATGAATTTACTTCCGACTCCAACTCCACGACCGACCCCACAGCCCTGCGAAACTACCATCCGTTTCCTGTGCAAATGCGTAGTTTTCAAGATGACGATATCTCGAAAACTACGCATTTGCACAGGAAACGGATGGCAGATTCGAGCAGAGCACCTCAAAATTGACCAGAAAAGTTTGCTCTCATTATAAAAAGAGAGAGGGTCAAAAAACGAATAATTACAGACTTGTCTAAAATAACTTTTCAAATTTGAAAACAAGCTTAAACAGAGGCCCCACATGGCTTAATGTTTTCGGGATGTAATGTCTACGTTATGTTAAATTAAGCTAAAAGTATAACAATTCATTAGTTATATTACAAACTATCCATACATACAACTTTCTAA
>JAJOZX010012600.1:35000-99568 GCA_023014485.1 Bathynomus jamesi
TCTTCTGGGAAATTACATCCACCATAGTTCGAATAAGTAATGATAAATAACAAATACTATAGTTTTTTCTTTTTCATGGTGGAAAGCCCAACGTGGGCACCGGGTTACTCGCAAAGAGGCCCCAAAATATAGCTTCCCTCACCAGCTATCTGCAAAGCAGATAGGATCCAGCTTTGGGACAGGATCTAGGGTTTACAGCTTATACCTAGCCTACTACATTCAGAATCTCAATATACGCAAGAAACTCGTTGCATTCACGTCGGATTGAATACATCAAAGAAAAATGGGTATATTGAGGTTCTGAATATAGTAGGCTAGGTATAAGCTGTAAACCCTAGATCCTGTCCCAAAGCTGGATCCTATCTGCTTTGCAGATAGCTGGTGAGGGAAACTATATTTTGGGGCCTCTTTGCGAGTAACCCGGTGCCCACGTTCGGCTTTCCATCATGAAAAAGAAAAAACTATAGTATTTATCATTTATCATTACTTATTCGAACTATAGTGGATGTAATTTCCCAGAAGAGTTCCTTGTTCCATGCACGGTCTGTATTTAACATATAGGTTTCTCAGGGGACCATTCTGAGTTTGTGTATATTAAACGGACGTGTTATGTGCCTTGAAAAGTGGACGCTCAATGTCCCGGTTGAGGTTTAAGTTTTGTTTTTTGGCTAAAAATACGATAGTTACCCCTTTTTCTTTGATGTATTCAATCCGACGTGAATGCAACGAGTTTCTTGCGTATATTGAGATTATGAATGTAGTAGGCTAGGTATAAGCTGTAAATCCTAGGTCCTGTCCCAAAGCTGGATCCTATCTGTTTTGCAGATAGCTGGTGAGGGAAGCTTATATTTTGGGGCCTCTTTGCGAGTAACCCGGTGCCCACGTTGGGCTTTCCATCATGAAAAAGAAAAAACTATAGTATTTGTCATTTATCATTACTTATTCGAACTATAGTGGATGTAATTTCCCAGAAGAGTTCCTTGTTTCATGCACGGTGTGTGTTTAACATATGTATATAGTGTTGGCAGTAACGGCGTTACTTTTTTTACTAGCTGTAGCGGTAACGCCGTTACTTTCGAGATGCTGTAACGAAAATGGTAACGGCACTACTTTTTAGAGCGATTTCAATTGTTACTCGCTACTCGTTACTTTCAAACTGATCATTTGATTAATATCATTTATTAGCTGTTAGTTCCTCCAAACAAGGAGGACTATCAGATGCCAATTTTGAAAAACTAGTGTTCCTGAAATCGAACAACACACTCCTCAAAAATCTGCAAGATTAGTTTCTTGGCCAGGCCATTTTTTTATTTGAGTTTATGTTTTGATTTTTTTTGTCATATAGAGTATAATTTAGTATTATTAAGGCTTTTTACGCTTTAGTCTTTTCTTAAAAGTAACGGTAGCGGCAACGGTAACGCGTTACTTTTTCAAAGAAGTAACTGAAGCGGTAACGTCGTTACTTATTTATCAATCTAACGGTAGCGGTAACGCTGTTACTTATAGAAAGTAAAGTGCCCTCTGTAAATATGTATATATTGTTCAAAAAGTAAATTTACAAGGTGTTTTGAAGAAACTTTTATTACACGGCAAGTAATTATTACAAGTATTTCAACTAGAACTTATTACTAGTGGTGGACAAAGTACTGGAAAAAGTTAATTGAGTAAAAGTACTGTTACTCTGAGAAAAATTTACTCAAGTAAAGATAGACGTACTCTTTCTTCACGTCACTTCAAGTAAAAGTAAAAAGTAACTAGTTTATAAAGTAGTTAAGTACTCGAAGTAAAAAGAACCTTTGCTGTATTTTTTTAAGAGTTAAGACATACTCGTATAGTACAGTAGTGACAATATTGTACTCAACGAATGATTCACCAGGCTGCTGCCCGTAGCCTGTAGACAAAAAGATCCTAATAATAATAACAAACCAAGTACTGTATATTTATTAAATGATTCACCTTAGCATTGATTATATATTAGGTAGCTACATGTACTACGTAATGAGGAAAATAAACAAATCATTTTATGGGTATACAGTATTATATTTACGCATACCTTTCATTTGGGTAGGGTATGATTCATCACCGCCAACTCATCGCCGCCAACTCAACTCCGCCGACTCAACTCCAGCCAACTCAACTCCAGCCAACTCAACTCCAGCCAACTCATCGCCGCCAACTCAACTCCGAATGTACCGTTGCCAAATAATGTTTGTATAATTTATTAATCTTTCTTTAGTGCGATGATAGGTACTGAAGGAATTAAAAACACTAGGAAGAACCATTGAAAACATAACTAATTATATTTATATAATATTTTATTTATATAACATAATAATAGTATTACGAGTATTATAAATATATATTTTTTTATACTGTGAATGTGACAGTGTTACTTCTGGGTTAAAATAAGGTGGTAGTGTCTCTTCCATTTCAGTTAAGATTTGACAGTCAAACTTGTTAGAGAAACTTTCATCATCTCCCTTCAATCCCTTCAAAATGGAACATATTCTCAGCCAGAGAGGAAAAGACAAATTTCCGTATAATGATCATTTATTTATTTTTTATAAAGTTAGTAAAAGGGATGATGATTTAAAGTTCTGGCGTTGTGAACAAGTCGGAAGATGTAATGCGAGAATTCATACAAAGTTTGGAGCTGTTGTTAAGGAAATAAATACTCATTCCCACAATTCATCAGCAGTCAATGTTGAAGTGGCAAAAGTTACTACAAAATTGAAACGCCGTGCCGAAGAAACCATGGAAAAACCAAGCGTAGTTATTAATGAAGTTTTAACAAGTGTTTCTCAAGCGGCTCGAGGAACGTTACCAAATGCGTCAGCCATGAAGAAAACAATAAGACGGAAACGGAAGGAAATCAGTGCTCCCCCACTGTTAGAAAATCTAGAAGAGGAAGAACCATTGTTGTCCCAAGGCGATACGATGACTAAGCTGATTGATGCAGCATTGCTTGTATATATATTAAGTTAAGGTGTGTATATATATCCATCTCATAATTGTAAGGTTAGTGAAAAATTAACTTAATTTAGAGCTAGCATTTTTGAGCTCTTGTGGCATCATTGTTTGGTCACACTGTTGGCATCATTTTGAGACGCTGCGCGTCTTTTCTACTCGTTTGTGGAAGGTCGTACTTAAAGGTGTGGTTTGATAGAGAGCTCTCTTGCAATTCAGTTTGGTTGTTTAGATACATGATTGTTGCATCGTGCAATAGTCCAGGTTGCGTTGTTGTTGCAAGGTTCAGAAAGAAGACCACAAATAGTACCCTTTTGTTACTTTAAGTTCATGTAATTTAAGGTCTAAGGTAGGCCCGCATCGAGTCAGCAACCCTGAGGTTACCCTGAGGTAGGACCTAATAGGATCTCAAATCCGTAAGTTTTAATTTAGCTTAACTTGGGCTTTAGGTAGAACTTGCCCTTTAGAATTTGGCCGTCACGGCTCAGCTGGGATTTCGAACCCGACAAATAAATAAAATAACATGGTCCTTCAGAACCGGATTTCTACCCCAAGACTGAGTCAGTGACCATTTTTCGGCAAAGTTCTGATTGTGTAAATTGTATCCAATTTAGGCCTAGACGGGTTGAGTATTATTGAGTTAAGGTCCCAGGGTAAAAAGTTTGGTCGCCCAATTGCGAAACTTGGCCAGTCGTCTGTCGTTTTTTGGCCTACATTTTTTCCGGTTTGGTTAATTTTGGGTTATTATTGAATTAAGGTCCCAGGGTAAAGTTTGGTCGCCCAATTGCGAAACTTGGCCAGTCGTCTGTCGTTTTTTGGCCTACATTTTTTCCGGTTTGGTTAATTTTGGGTCATTATTGAATTAAGTCCTGGGGTGGAAAATTTGGTATTCCATACTGGTGTTTGGTTAGTACCCCACCCAGCAATTCAGTTTATTTGAAAGTAAAATTTGCGTTTGATCAGTTTGGTTAAGTATTTCTGCCAATTCAGCTCATTTGGTATTGAGCCCAAGGGTTGTTTACATTGAAGATGAGTGCATCTGAATTGAATAAATTTAAAAAAGGAGAAGTGCCTACAAAGGTCTAATTACAATGGTCATTGCCACTATAGATTCTGCCATAGAGCAAGAGGATTTACGCTTAGTGACTGCGCAGCTTGCCATATTAGAAACTAAAAAGGTTGCTCTAAGTGAGGTAATGTTAAAATTGAGGCTCTTATAGAAGAGGATGAAATAGAAAATAACATAATTTACTTTGAAGAGATTATTGATGATATGATTAACGTAGGCCTCCGAGCAAAAGAGTTTAGCAGCTCAGTACAGTTAGAGACCAGGTCTAATAATGAAACACAACACTCAACAAATGATGCTTGTGAAGTTAAGGTTAACAGATCTGTAGTTCAATTACCGAGGCTTGTACTCAAAACATTTTCTGGGAGTATTCAGGAATGGCAAGGATGGGCAGACAGTTTTCAATCAGCAGTTCATTCTAGTCAAGTGTTAAGTGCCGTGGAGAAGTTTAATTATTTGCGGTCCCTCTTTGAAGGGGAGGCAGCAAAGACTATAGCAGGATTAGCATTAACAGAGGCTAATTATAATGTGGCTTGGGATATATTAAAGAAACGGTTTGGTAAGCCAGAGATCTTAATTAAAGCCACCTCCGTGCACTTTTAGCTATACCTCCTGTTAATAATCCTAATAGTGTCAAGGAGTTACGGCAGTTATATGATGAATTTGAAATTAGAACTAGGTCCCTGGACAACTTGGGTGTAGGAATGGAAAAGTATGGTATAATGTTGGTTCCTACACTGGAGTCTAAATTGCCTAGCTCAATTTTGCTTGAATTAAGTAGGGGACACTCTGCAGAACATGTGTACATCCCCCTTCAGCAGATGTTAAGTCTTTTAGGCACAGAATTAGCAAGACGAGAGGGAGTTGAGTTTGCACAGTGGGATGGTAAATAAGGGGACAAAGGCAGGCACAGCACCAAAGTTTCCACAAAAAGGAATAGCCCAGGTACAGTGTCAGCTCTACATGCTCCTCTGAGATAAATTAAAGGGAATCAAGGAATGCATATTTTGCGAAGGCAACCACAAGTCATATAAATGTGAGGTGGCTGAGGCCTTACCCTTTGAGGAGAGAAAGGACAGGGTAACTAAGTCCACAGCATGTTTTAAATGTTTTTTGAAAGGTCATAGAGCAAGGTTTTGTAAGTTTAAAATTTTGTGCAAAAAATGTCATGGTAGGCATCAGCCATTATTGTGTGAAAACACTCTTAGTAGGCCTACCCCAGAAGTAGAGACATCAGTGGCACATGCCACTGCTATGCAAGGGAGTAAAAGTAAGGGGATTATTGCAAACAACTGCAGCCTTATTAATTGGAAATGAGGGAGAAGCTACTGTAAGAGTGTTGTTTGATAGTGGTAGCCAGTGTAGTTTTATTAAGACCAGAATTTCCAGAAAATTGAAGTTTAAAGAACTTAAGAGGGAAAATTTAAGAATTTCTGGGTTTGGGGGTTCCGTTCAAAACCGAACCAAATTTAAGAAGGTAGAAGTTCTGGTTAAAGGGTTGTTACCGCAAAGTCCCACTATCAAGGTCCAAGCTGTAGAGATTGAGGAACTTTGTGCTCCAGTCACTACTTGTTTAGATATGGCATGTGTCCAAGAATTGCAAGTTAAAGGAATTAATTTGGGCAATAATAAGTTTGAGGGAACAGAAGATATTAGTCTTTTGATTGGAGCTGACTATTATTGGGACTTCATCACTGGTAATATTGTCCGTACATCTCAAGGCCCAGTAGCTATTGAAAGTAAGCTAGGCTGGATGCTACATGGTAGTTATTGCAATGAAATGGAAGTTAAGGCTCTTTTTGTTAAGATTGAGGAGAACAGCCATGGTCTGGAAAGGCATTTGAAAGCGTTTTGGGAACTTGAATCTATTGGTATAAAGGACAACCAGGCAAGTACAGTGAACAATGATGTTTTAGAGCAATTTGAAAAAGGGATTGGGTTTAGAGATGGTTGCTATGAAGTTGGCCTACCATGGAAGGATTCTTGCAAACCCGGTTCAAACCTTCAGCTAGCTAATCGGAGGTTGGAGACTTCATTGTACAGGCTAAGAAAAAATGAGTTGTTGTTAATTGAATACGATGAGGCCATCCTAAGTTATGTAAGGGAGGGCTATGCTGAAAGGGTGCAAGGTGAGCTGGTGAGCCAGGAGGCACATTATCTGCCACACCATGCAGTGGTACGGCGAGACAAAACTACCACCAAACTGAGGGTAGTTTTTGATGGCTCAGCCAAGGACAAAGGTGGTGTGTCCTTGAATGACTGTTTGGATGCTGGGCCAAATTTAAATGCAGATTTATTTTCCTTGTTACTGAGATTCAGGTTTGGTAGAGTAGCATTGACTGCAGATGTGAAGCAAGCCTTTTTGCGGATAAAGTTAAAACCAGAGGACAGAGATGCAGTAAGGTATCTGTGGGTGGATACGAAAGACTTGTTGGAAAATGAACCTAAGGTTCAAGCATATAGAATGAAGTCAGTGTTGTTTGGCCTCAGCTCTAGTCCATTTCTGTTGGCAGCTACTATGCAGTACCATTTTAAGAAACATTCTGAAGTCTATCCTAACACTATTGAACACATAAGGAAAAATTTTTATGTTGATGATTTGCTATGTTCCGTGGATAATACAGAAATGGCTAAACAGATATTCATGGAGGCTAGAGCTATAATGAGGGAGGCTGGCATGGAGCTCAGAAAATGGCAGACCAATCATTCGCAATTACAAGAGTCATTCCTCTGTAGTACCTGATGCAGCAGAAAGTATTGAGGATTCTGGTATTAAGGAGTTGTGGGCAAAAGACGCAAAGGTGCTAGGCATCGTTTGGCAGCAAGATGATGATTTGTTTACCTTCAATGGGAAATCTTTAGTAGAGCTGGCCGAGAATGAGACAAGGTGGACAAAACGTACAGCTCTTAGTTTGGCTTCGAAGGTCTTTGATCCTCTTGGATTCCTGGCTCCATTTGTGATAAAGTCAAAAATTTGGTTTCAGAGCCTCTGGGAAATTGGACTTGGTTGGGACCAAGAGTTACCTGATCATATGGTGGTAAGGTGGAAATATTGGTTCAAAGAATTGGCACATCTTGGAGACATTGAAATCCCAAGATGGTACTTTGGAGAGTTGAACAATAGTCCAGACAATTTGGAGCTGCACATCTTTTGTGATGCAAGTGAGGAAGCCTATGCAACTTGTATTTATATAAGAGGCGCATTGCAAGAGGAAGTAAGTTGCAGGTTGGTTGCTGCAAAGAGTAGAGTAGCACCTTTGAAAAGGCTTTCTGTTCCAAGGTTGGAATTGATGGGTGCCGTTATTGCTAGTCGGCTTGCAATTACAGTGCGAAAGTCTTTGGCCCTCTATGAAATTCCAAGCTATTATTGGACAGACTCCACTATAGTTTGGCACTGGTTAAGAAGTCAGGCAAGGAAATGGAAACCATTTGTTGCCAATAGGGTGGAGGAAATTCAAGCGCACACAGATCCCAAGCAATGGAAGCATTGTCCAGGCATCCAAAACCCCGCTGATTTACCAACACGAGGAATTTCAGTGAAAGATCTTTCACAATCAAGTTTGTGGTGGAATGGGCCAGAGTGGCTAAAACTTGGAAGTGAAAACTGGCCTTCTAATCAGCCTATTGTAGGAGAATGCCAGGCTGAAGAAGCATGGGTGAGTGAGGTGAGAAAATGCGCTGTGAACAGTTGTCAAGTTATGCAGCAGGACCCCATATTGAGGCTTGAGGACATTAGCAGTCTGAAAAGATTGTTAAGAGTGACAGCATGGATATATAGATTTACCAACAACATTAAGGGAGAAACAAGAAGGGAAGGAATTCTGAACAGTAATGAGATTCAGCAAGCCAGGAAATACTGGGTGGTATATGCGCAGAAGGAAAAATTTGGTGAAGAGCGGGAATTGCTCACCAGCCATCCATTACAGGTTCTACCAACACATTCTGCGCTCAAGGGTTTGGATGTGTTTTTGGATCAGGATTTATTGAGAGTAGGAGGTAGACTACAGTTTTCTGGGCTTCCAGAGGAGAAAAGACATCCAATTTTGCTACCTTCTGGGGGGCACTTTGTGGACCTTTTGATCCTGGATACTCATCATAAGCTGTTACATGCTGGAGTTAGAGAAGTGATAATAGAGATTAGACAACAATTTTGGATTCTCAAAATTAGACAAGTAGTGAAAAAGGTCTTGCATAAATGTGTGGTTTGCAAGCGTTGGAGTGCAAAGCCTTATTATGAAAAGGTGGCTCCACTTCCAAGAGAACGGTGTGTCTATACTGCCCCATTTGATGTAGTGGGAGTAGACTTTGCAGGGCCAGTCTATGTGTATGAGCGAGGGGAGTCTAACAAAGGTTATATATGTCTTTTCACCTGTGCTACCACCAGAGCAATCCATTTGGAGTTGGTAAGCAACTTAAGTAGTGATGTATTTCTTTTGGCCTTTAAAAGGTTTGTGAACAGAAGGGGTTTCCCAAATAAAATCATATCAGATAATGCAAAAACCTTCAAAAAGGCTGCAAAGGAACTCCAAGAAATTTGGTCCTTGCTAAAAGAGGAAGGATTCCAATCCTACTTTTCACACCAAGGGGTGCAGTGGGAGTTTATTGTTGAGAGAGCACCATGGTGGGGAGGATTTTGGGAAAGGCTAGTGAGAAGTGTAAAGTGTCCATTAAAGAAACTTTTAGCTAATGCTCATTTGAGCAAAGAAGAATTCTCTACTGTTTTATGTGAAGTAGAAGCAATGGTGAACAGTAGGCCTATCACTTTTGTTTACAACAGTAGGCAGGATGCAGAGCCATTGACACCAAATCATTTTCTTTGTGGTAAACGATTAACATCAAACCCCAGTGTGCCAGAAGACTTGCAGCCTATCCAGAGCACTCGAGGAGAGTTAACCAGACGGTTCAGGTACCTTGAAGAGCTACAAGATCAGTTATGGAAGAGGTGGCAGATGGAATACTTGCCAGAACTCAATTATTACCCATCAGGCAAGGTAAAGGGCTCCAATGCAAATTGTATCAAGGTGGGAGAAGTGGTAATGATTGGGGATGAAAGACCAAGGCAATGCTGGAAGCTTGGCATAATTGAAGAGTTGTTTGTTGGCAAAGACAATTTAGTTAGGTCTGCACTGGTAAAGACTTCAGGAGGAAAGTTAAAGAGACCTATACAAAAACTCTATGCTTTAGAAATCAGCAAAAACACAGATAGTCAAGATGAAACATTTGAGTTACAGCCTCATGAAGAAGGCTTGGCTAACCTCGCAGAAGGTAATGACAACAATGCCTCTTCGGTGGGGAGTGTTAGAAAATCTAGAAGAGGAAGAACCATTGTTGTCCCAAGGCGATACGATGACTAAGCTGATTGATGCAGCATTGCTTGTATATATATTAAGTTAAGGTGTGTATATATATCCATCTCATAATTGTAAGGTTAGTGAAAAATTAACTTAATTTAGAGCTAGCATTTTTGAGCTCTTGTGGCATCATTGTTTGGTCACACTGTTGGCATCATTTTGGGACGCTGCGCGTCTTTTCTACTCGTTTGTGGAAGGTCGTACGTAAAGGTGTGGTTTGATAGAGAGCTCTCTTGCAATTCAGTTTGGTTGTTTAGATACATGATTGTTGCATCGTGCAATAGTCCAGGTTGCGTTGTTGTTGCAAGGTTCAGAAAGAAGACCACAAATAGTACCCTTTTGTTTACTTTAAGTTCATGTTATTTAAGGTCTAAGGTAGGCCCGCATCGAGTCAGCAACCCTGAGGTTACCCTGAGGTAGGACCTAATAGGATCTCAAATCCGTAAGTTTTAATTTAGCTTAACTTGGGCTTTAGGTAGAACTTGCCCTTTAGAATTTGGCCGTTCACGGCTCAGCTGGGATTTCGAACCCGACAAATAAATAAAATAACACCCACCAAACCCTATAGACCAGTGATTCCCAACGTGGGGCAATTTGAATATTTTGGGGGGCAATTTGAAAATGCTACAATAAAATGAAATTTATACACAATAATTTTTATAAGTAAATATATTTTAAAATTTCAATTTAGTTAGCTTCAACCTCAAGTTTATTTACTCATATTGAATGTACGGTAACTCATATTAAATGTACTCATATTATTGTAAATTTTAAATAATACCTTTTCAACACCAAATTTGTTTTTATATTAATGGGGGGCATCAAATGTTTTGAGGTGTCGAAGTGGGGCATGGCGCAAAAAAGGTTGGGAACCACTGCTATAGACCTTCACCAATTACCATTACCCACCCAATGAATATACAAATTTTCTATTGAGCAACAGCAGTGCCAGGGCGGACAGGATATTATTATTTGGAAGGAAAAGTTGGCTGCAACATTTAGTTTCATCAGATACTTAGTATGCTGACGGAACATTCAAGATAGCTCCAAGGTTATTTTCACAAGTTTACATTATTCTAGCCCAAAAACTTGTGGTGTTATTCCAATAATTTATGCTCTTTTACCAAACAAACAGAGGGTTACGTACTCGCGAATGTTTGAAATGCTAAGAGCAATTGAGCCTGATATAAAGCCAAGCAGCGTTTACTGCTATGAAGGAAATCTTTCCAGACGTAGAAATAAAGGGTTGTTTCTTTCACTTGAGTCAGAATATGCAAAAGCGTTTAGCTACAATGGGATCTACTTGTCTATACAATAATGATGCAGATTTTGCATTGAAAGCTAAAATGGTAATTGCTTTAGCGTTTGTACCGATTGATCACTTAGATGCTTATGTTGATGCACTGGCCGATGAATTATCAGCAGAACATATACCGCTATTAAACTGGTTCGAAGACAATTATACAGGCCGGCTAAATAGACGCGGAAATAGTAGATGTCCCGCTCTATTTACTCCAGAAATGTGGAATTTGTATACTCGGACAATGTGTGAGGAGGATTGAATGAACAACCATGTCGAAGCTGCAAATCGACGACTGCAAACTGAACTGGGAATGGAGCATCCAACTATCTGGAAATTTATAGATGCCTTATACAAAATACAGAAGAGTCGAGATATGTATCTCGAACAACTTGTAGGAAGTCATGCTCCACCTTCAAAGTTAAAAAAATATCGTGATGCTGATGACCGTATATTAAAACTAGTTTTAAGCTTTGAACAACGATCACCATTAGAA
The DNA here is from genome assembly GCA_023014485.1 of Bathynomus jamesi. Taxonomy (NCBI): domain Eukaryota; kingdom Metazoa; phylum Arthropoda; class Malacostraca; order Isopoda; family Cirolanidae; genus Bathynomus; species Bathynomus jamesi. The sequence goes on from JAJOZX010012600.1 coordinate 46,184, forward strand.
TATTTACGTGGGATTGCCTACAATTACCACTAATTAAAATCTGAACCTTTTAATCTTTTTTAAACGTAGTAGAATAAAGAGTTTCTAACAATTTTTAACTTTTTAAAGCTGTAACCTTCAAAAATAAATTTAATTAAATTAAAATTAAATTGAGTCGGCGGAGTTGAGTTGAGTTGGCGGTGATGAATCGTCCCATCCCCTTTCATTTAGCTTTAACAAAAGCTGATTCTCAAAGTTTTTATTACCTATTGTAGCCCTTTTGGAGTTAAAAATCAGTCCCGTACAACTGAACAATCTTTCACAAGCGGAGATCTGGCGGGAAGAGATGCTTTGCTGTGAGTGACTGCCCGTCGTGCCCGGGAACACAGCGTGCCCTCGATGCTGAGTTCTGATTGGCTGGAAAGTCGCGCGCTCCATGCTGAGTTTTAATTGGCTGGAAACTTCGCGCTTTCTATGCTGAGTTTTGATTGGCTGGGAAAATAATTCAAAATATCACATTCACTGCTGTCTCTGCTGAGACACCCAGAATAAAGTAACAAGAGGCCCGAAAAATAAGTAACGGAGTAAGAGTACCGATAATTCTCTGAAATGTTACTCGAGTAAAAGTAAAAGTACCAAGAAGAAAAGTTACTTCCAACTTCCAAGTAACTAATTTATTCAGAAAAGTCGTTTGAGCTCTGTACGAAGTAATTTTACTTCGTTGCCGTCCACCTCTGCTTATTACTACTTTTCTACATAATCACCAAACGGATTCAACATTTGTCGTAGCGTGGGACAAGCTTTCCGATGCCGGTCGAATAAAATGTAGGGGCCTTAGCTTTTAACCAGTTTCTGCATCAGGATCGTTTTGAAGTTGTTTACCTCCGAGGTGTTCCTTTAGGGCTAGAAACAAATGGAAGTTTCTTGGTGCAAGGTCAGGACAATGGAGGGATGATCCATGACTTCCCAGTTGAACGATTCCAAAAGTTGGTGTGTTTGATTTGCAGTGTGAGGGCATGCATTGTCATGCAAGAACACCACACCTGCAGTAAGCAACCCAGGACGTTTTCTTCTTCTAGCTGTAAAGTTTCACAATAAGAGGTGGCAATTATTGTTGTCCCTTTTGCACGAATTCAACATGCAAAACGCCTTGATGGTCCCAAAAAATCGTTGCCATCACCTCACCAGCTGATGGTGCAATCTTAAACTTTTTGGTTCGTGGTGACCCCGGATGTTGTCACTTTACAGTGTTGCCACACATGCCTAAAAAAAATATTATACGACCAACAACATTATTGTACTATGCATAATGCACCGGTAATTAACCTTGTAAACTTACTTTCTGAACAACGCTTATATATGGAATGAATTTCACACTTAAACACGTGAAATGAATGAATGGTGCAAACTCATAAGGAAAAGAAAATGATTCCAAGGCCTTTCGTGCATTCAGCAGTACACTTCGTCAGAGAATGACGCGCTGTATTGCTGAATACACGAAGTGCCTTGGAACCATTGTTTCTTTTTCCTTGTGGGTGTGCATTGTATATATATATATATATATATATATATATATATATATATATATATATGATACACACAGACCGTGCATGGAACAAGGAATTCTTCTTGGAAAATTAAAGCCACTATAATCCGAATAAGTAATGGTAAATGACAAACACGAGTTTTTCTTTTTTATAATGTTAGCCCGACGGGGCTCGATATATATATATATATACTAGGTAGTGTTGGGAGTAGCGGTAGAGGTAGCGCCGCTGCTTTTGAGTTGAAATGTGAAAGCAGTAGGGACGCTACATTTTAGATGAATTCCAACCGATACTCGCTACTCGCTACTTTTAAAGTAAATAAAAACATTTTTGCTCTTATATTTTACACGATAATAATACAGGGCTATTTTCAAAATGATTCACCTGATTTCAAATGAGAATATGTTTTAATGTTACAAATACAGTGATTTGTGATACATCAACCAAAAGAAAAACTGTCCAAATTTTGTCTCTCACCTCATAAATGCTCTATGTGACTTCCCCTAGTTACACGAGCAACGTCGACACGATAGTCGAATTCCTCCCATACTCGCTCCAGCATGTCCGTTGTCACTGACTCTACGGCAGTAACAATGCGAGTTCGGAGCTCATTCAAAGATGTGGGCAACGGTGGCACGTACATAGTATCCTTAACGTACCCCCAAAGGAAGAAGTCGCACGGATCTGTTCTGTAACGTCGACGAAACTCACGCTGCACTGTGACTACCGATTTACAGCTCGAAAACTGCAACACACAAAACGCCTTCTGCTGTGCGGACGCCATTTTCACACTGACTGTTTGTTGCTAGGCTAGGCCACGGCGTGACTTTGGAGCCCTCTCGCGGTGATCTTGTAAAACTCGGAGATTTCCTCTTTCATGTGGTGTATGCCCAGTTGATGCACGGTTGATAGGTACGGAAGTATTCTCAGTTGAAATCGGATGAATCAGTTTAAATAGCCCTGTATTACAATAAATAAAGGCAATAAAAAATTAAATTTGGACGGCTAACAACGACGTGGTGGTGTTTGGAAGTCTGTCTGCGTTATGAGCTGGAGTCAGGGGCGGATTTAGGGGGGCGAGGGGGGCTATTGCCCCCCAAACCATTGGGCCTCTAAATCTTAAAGGTAAAGAAAGTGAAAGAAAGAAGGAGATCGCAAATATAAAGAAGAGACAAATCAAAATACCTCACTGGAGCTGACTGTCATCTTAAGGAATTGACTTTTTGACCAAAACCAGATACCTTCCTGCATGGGCGTCGATTGCGGAGAGGACGCAGGAGACATGTCCTCCCCACTTTCGTGGATGAATTGCTATAAATGTTAACTATTAATGGCACCTAATAAGACATTATATGTCGTATTATATGCATATGCAAATGTAATAGCAATATTATAAATTATTGTCATGAACACCAGTGTGTATTTATCATGGAATTTAGCAGTCAGTTATTTTTTTTTTTTATATATTTCACGAACATATTTTGTTATCAGTTTATGTACATTGACCTCTGTTGTCTACAGGTAATAAAAGATTTATTTCGGTTAAACATATGTGTGATATTATGTTACATGAAAGGTTAAATATTATAAATAGTTTGTATTGAGTTTCTTATTTCTGCAAAAAAAAATGTTTAAATAAAGAAAGCCATAAAATGATTAAATACAATTGAATTTTTTTCAACATGCTGAGAAAAATACAAAAAACGGGTAAATGGTAAATTACGACATTGATATATTACACGCAACAGCTACTCAGAGTATTGTTTGATTCGCTGTTTGAAGGCGAAGTGTCGCCCCCACTATTTTAGAGCAATCGACGCCCCTGCCTTCCTGCATTATTTATAGGCAGAACGAATATGCAATAATCGTTGGCAATTCTGTTACACCAGTTGCCTGCCAATGTATTATACTGTAATCTCAGGTTCTGAAAGGTGACACCCCCCTCCCCCCCCCCAAAAAATTGTGTTCTGGATCCGACCCTGGCTGGAATGGGCTATATTTAGCTTGGTCAGCATCGAGTCCCTGATGCTGCCGCAATGCCGCATATATGTAGTCACACTTATTTTATTATAAATAAATAATGTGTATTTGACTGTTTTTATTATTTTCACTTGGGTGTGGTCAAAAAGTAACATGAAGTAGTCCACTAGTAGCACTTATTCCTACATTATTAGCACTCAAATGAAAGAACTGTGAATTGAATCAACGCAATTTTTACTATCTCACCACCATAGAAGATGTAACGAGATATTAATTTCTTCATTTTGTCTGCTTTAGTCATGTCCTATTGTTCTTTTTTTATGCAAGAAGAAAGGGGCCAAGGGTGAACGCCAGCAAGAACGACCCCCTTCCCCACTCCCCATAGAAGAAGAAGAGAGCCAAAATTAAAGTCCAGGGTTTTCGAGATGCTGAGACACTCTGCGTTTGTAAGATGGGAGGTCATAGACAGAAGGAAGATTGTCCCAGAGTTGATCGGTTGAGTAGATGAAAAACTGGAAATACCGATTAACCCTTGCATTAGATAGTTGGACAGAAAAGAAATGAGAAATTGTAGAAAGTCTGGTACTGCGTGCTCTCCTTAAAGGAGGAGGCATGCAGTTAGAGAAGTCCAAAAGAGCTGTGTCCATTATAATAGCGACAGTAAAGAGAGAGTGAGGCAACGTTGCGGAGAAGAGAGAAGGATTGAAAACAGTGAGTAAGAGGTAGGGAATTGACGAGATGAAAAGCCTTTGATTTCACCCGATCAAGTACGGCTGTGTGGGTTGAGCCACCCCATACATGAGAAGCATACTCCACACAGGGACGGACAAGCAGAGGCGTACCAATACTTTTTGCCGCTCGGGGCGAAAATGCCAACGGCCCCCCCCCCCCCCCCCCCCCGCAACAATTTTCAATTTTAAAAACAATTCCTTTACAAAAATACACTTCTAAACAAAACTTTTATTGGAAGAAAAACTTAAATAAAGCAACTTCAATTTTAACAATACTACATAATGTACCGTACATAATACACTACATAATTTTAACAATAACTATATAATGTATAATGCCTAGTTAAATTTTCGGACTTTCATAACAGAAAATTCATGAATGATTTTTTCTATGTCCATTGTCTCTGCAACTTCCCGTTCAATTGAAATAATCGCCAAATTGCTCAGTCTAGATTGACTTATAGTTGACCTGAGGTAAGTTTTTATAAGTTTCAGTTTCGAGAAACTTCGTTCGCAACTTGCCACGGACATGCATGTAGTTAGACAGATCCGGAGGGCAATTGTTATATGAGGCAAAGATTCCACTAGATCCCATTTAACGATCCACTGAAGTAGTTTTAACATATCCCAGTTCTTTGGATCATCGTCGACGCTTATGCTTTCGAAACTGAGCAAATGTCTGCGCAAACGCTTTATTTCTTCCAGTAGACTTCCTGGATTAATGTCATTGTAGATGGAAGAAAAATTATTGACCTTGGTATTAATTTCTTCATCTTTGGACTGATTCAAAAGGTACGAAGGAGACAGAAATTCAAAGCGATCATTCATGTTTTTAAGACAAACTGTGCGTTTTTCAATTTCTGCTAATAAACGATCCATGATTTCAAAAAAATTCTCTGCGTACATCCTCTTGCACGGTCAATCCAGCATCACGAGCTTGCTCTCCAGGCATTCTTCTCCGTCTCCTGACTCTGCGATCTACTGTATACTGATATCCATTTCATTACAGAACTCTTCGGCGGCATCTGCAGCGTTTGATACTACTGCCTCTCGTTCATTAGTTAAAAACACGGATAAAGAGTTCATTTTTAATGCACACTGGTTCCAAAGCAAGTCCCTTTCTTTGAAAATATAGCTGAGCATCATTGATTTCTTTCAGCACTGGATCCCAGAAAAATAAGTACACAATGAATATGTATGACATGATGGAGGTCAACAAAGCTTCAGCATCGCCCTTTGTGTCCAGATTTTCGGAGACCCCTTCACTCAGTTCTTCCAAGGCACTAACAACGTGAGTCAAGTTCTTCTTAAGACTAGAAACAGCATCAAACTTAGCACTCCACCGCGTATCAGAGACTCGCTTGACAGTGATTTTGGAATGTTTTGTTAAGACATCCCAACGATGAGTAGAGGAAGAAAAGTAGACGAAAATTCGTTCAATTGTTCCAAAGAAAGTTACAGCATTAGGACTCAGTCCCGCGGCATGAACTCCAGCCAAGTTCAGCGAGTGGTTATTGCAAGGAATGAAAACAGCGTGTTTGCTAACATCAAGAATTCTGCGTTGAACTCCAAGATGAATACCTGCCATCGTAGCAGCATTGTCATACCCTTGACCATAACAATTCTGGATATCCAGCCCATCCTCACGGAGCTTAGTGACAATGAGATCAGTAACTGCCTCAGCAGTCTTCCCCTCTAATTTAATAAAATCAACGAAGGATTCCTTCACCTCTACATTACCATCTTTAATCGACACATAGCGAATTACCTGAGACATCTAATCAATATGCGATATATCTGGTGTACTATCGAAAATTATTGCAAAGTACTTTGCACTAGACACATTATCAATTATACATTTTCGAACATTACAGCCGATTAGTGTGATGAACTCATTTTGAATGTTAGGTGACAAATACGTAGTGGATATCTTGTCAGTCATTCGTATTTTTGTAAGATGTTCCCTAATTACTGGGTCATATTTGCCCATTAGTTTTATTAACTCCAAAAAGTTTCCAGAATTGCCAGCTAGCCCAGCTTCTTCATTTAAGTTCTCTCGGTGCCCTCGGAATGCAAGATCTTGTTTTGCCAAGAACATGATGCAGTCATAAATTCGTCTCAGTATTTCTTTCCACTTAGCAGTAGCATGTTTTATTTGCAACTGATGTGCATTATCTATTGTAGCATTCAACTGAAGGCGCATAGTGTTATGAAAATTGTTATGAAAAGGCCAATGAATTCAACGTTTAGAGGCTTTATTCAACTAATTCAAACATAATTCATAATCGAGATTACATCTGAAACAGAACAGAAATAATAATTAAACACAATGAAAACATAATAGCAGTTAGCAAAAGTAAGTAAAGTTAAATTTACAACATTCACCCCTCCCAAAAGGCAAAACATAAATTTTCTCAAAAATTAATATGAGACGAATTACATTACAGTACATATCTTACAAATCTAAAATATCCGGCGCTTTCCTGCGGCGCTGAGATTGACGTAACGGGATGTCTTCAGCATTGACTGGAACATCAATTGATGGACTACTTTTTTGGTGATGTGTCGTTGCTCATCTTCCATACCTTTCTCCACATCCATGTGTACAGGGAGGTTCGGGCTTTTAGTTGACGGTAGATCCGGGGGATCGTCTTTGTTGAAGTTTCTTGCCTTTGTTCATTGGATGTAGAGATCACAGGTCCTGCATCTGCATCCAAACGGACATTTTCTTGCGGGGCTGGTGCTAAATGCCTGACGGAAACTGTGGTCTCCCGTCCATCCTGTAGACGTACGTGCGCATATTGTGGATTAGCATCTAATATCTCTACTTCGTCGACCAATTGGTCGTCTTTATGATGACGTACGTGTCTTTTGAGGATTTCACAGCTAAAGATACGGCCTTCCAAATAATGCTATTATAGCGCTCGACTTGACCATTACCCTGTGGGTTGTATGGAGTGGTACGGCTGGTAGCCACTCTCCTCTCATGGAGGAATTTCCGTAGTTCATGTGACATAAAGGAAGACCCCCGGTCACTATGCACGAATGCTGGCATGCCAAAAATGGAGAACAATTGGCATAAGGACTTGACCGAAGATGAAGATAGATCGGGGGAAGGGAAAGTAAAAGGAAACCGTGAGAATTCGTCAATAATGATTACGAGAAGGTACTTGTTACCAGTTGAAGAAGGCAGAGGACCTTTGAAATCAATATTGAGCCTCTCGAATGGTTGAGTTGCTTTAATTAGATGATCTACTGATGGTTTATAAAATCGAGGCTTGAGTTGCGCACATAAAGAGCAAGAAGCTGTCATTTTCTTTATATCATCCATTGAGTAAGGAAGATTGCGGCAACGTATGAAATGGGCCATCCTAGTTACTCCAGAGTGACAGAGAGAACCGTGCAATTGATATAATAGATCAGTTCCCGTAGCCGAACAATGACTGCGTGACAGTGCATCCGCGGCTACATTATCTCTACCAGGTCGGTAAACGATGTCGTAGCAGTAGGATGACAGTTCCAAGCGCCATCTCATTATCTTTTCATTCTTTATCTTTCCAGGCTCTCTGTTGTTGAACATAAATGCCACTGATTTTTGATCTGTAACGAACTGAAAGTGATGCCCAAGGAGATAGTGCTTCCATTTCCGCAATGCCTCAACAATGGCATAAGCTTCTTTTTCTGTGGCAGAGTGATGTTGCTCTGATTTTGAGAGCGTTCTGGAGAAGAATGCGACAGGCCGTCCCATTTGATTTAGAGTAGCGGCTATCGCATGTTCAGACGCATCAGTCTCAACAACGAATGGAGAAGTAGAGTCTATAGCCATCACCACTGCATTCCATATGTCTTGCTTCAATGACTGAAATGCAGCATTTGCATCACTGGAAAGAGGAAATTCCGTAGATCGAGTGAGAAGATGAATCTTTTCCGAGAAATGAGGGATCCACTGTGAGTAGTAAGAGAACATGCCTAATGCTCGACGGAGCGACGGAAGGTTTGATGGGAGCGGTAGCTCCAGCAATGGTTTTATTCGTTCAGGATCTGGCTTCATAGTGCCCTTGCTAGCACAATAACCAAGAAGATTGATTGATTGGGCAGAAAACACGCTTTTATCTGTATTAAATGTAAGGTTGTATTTCTTGGAAGCAGCGAGAAAACAATCAAGATTCCTGTCGTGCTCCTGCTGAGTACGGCCACAAATAGTGACGTTATCAATATAGGCATAGGTAGCTCTTAGGTTTTCCTTAGCAATAACGTCATCGATAACACGCTGAAAACTCGCAACGCCATTGGTGACCCCAAAAGGTATTCTACGAAACTGGTACAGTCTTTGATTCGCTTCAAATGCAGTGTATATTTCTCTCTTCTTCTTTGAGAGCTATTTGATGGTACGCACTTTTCAGGTCTAGAGTGCTGTAGAATCCATATTGGGAGATCTCTTTAACCATCTCATCAATGCGGGGCAATGGATAGGCATCGAGAAGAGTAAATCTGTTTATCGTCCGAGAATAATCGACAACCATTCTCTTTTTGTGTCGTTCGTTCGTTGTGACGAGAACCTGGGCACGCCATGGAGAAATGCTGGGTTCGATGATACCCTCCTTGAGAAGACGAGAGATTTCAGAATCTATGAATTTTGAATCTGATAGCGAATATCGTCGAGATTTATCTGCGATTGGTCGGCAGTCAGGCGTGAGGTAGGAAAATAGAGAGGGTGGAGGCACCGACGCGGCAGCAAGACTCCATAATTTGAGTGGAGGATGTGCACCATTAAACGCTATTTCCACTCGTTCATGCTCACCCAAAACATCATGCCCCAGTATTACATTAGTGCATAGATGCTTTAAAGCAGTGAATTTGACGTCTTGAAAAACATGAGTATCATACTCAAGTTGTGCATGACACACACCAGCGGCCCTCGCTGAAAATGCTGTAGAAGCCATGGAAATGCTACTGGAGCATGGAAGCAATTGCAAAGAATTGTGCAGACAAAACTCTGTGCAGATGAAACTTTCCGAGCTTCCAGTGTCGATGAGAGCGTCGGCCGTTATGCCATTAATCTTTACTCGTAGGAGAGCTTTCGATAAACTGCCAGGAACTGATGCAGAAATGGTAGCCAAATATGGAGCTGCCGCAGAGGTAGGTTTAGCAGCAGCAGATCGGCAGACTTTAGCGAAGTGTCCTTTTTTAGTGCACCGGCCACAAACAGCCTCTCGAGCAGGGCATTTGTTCCGAGGGTGTCGAGGAAATCCGCAGAAGTAGCACTTCTGCACTACAGCAGCTGACATGGCAGAATCTTCAGGAGCGTCCGACTCAGTTGGACTGTATTCTGATCGGTTAGATAAAGGCGTTTTTGGCTTGTTTTCTGATTCGGCCATGGCAACAACAGATGAATGATAAGTGGGGTATGATTCGGCCTGTAGCTGTGCAGCGTCCAAGGCCCGAGCCTGATCGTAGGCAGTTTGAAGATCTAAAGTTCTGTTTTCCAACAATAGCTGGCGAATCGCTGAGGATCGAAGTCCACTGATGAAAGAGTCACGAATGGAGTCATCACGACATTGCACTGCAGTACTGTCGCGAAAGTTGCAGTCACGACTGAGTTGTTTCAGTGCTTGGAGAAATGTATCGAGTGACTCCCCAGTCTCCTGTTTGCGGACTGCAAGCAAATGTCTAGCATAGATTTCATTCTGAGGCTTTACGTAAATTCCTTCTAGGATAGCTATAGCGTCTTCATAGGTATTGCAGTCACCTATAAATTCATAGACAGTAGGTGTAACATAGTTCACCAGAAGAGCCAATTTGTCCACAGTATTGTCAGCTAATGATGAGAGGAAGTTATTGAATGTGCGGAACCAGTGATTCCATTCCTTAGCTGCGTTAGCACAGTTGGAGTCTGTATTAAATCTTTCAGGCCTCAGAAATTTTTCCATGATATGAATAAGTTGAATAAATTGTTATGAAAAGGCCAATGAATTCAACGTTTAGAGGCTTTATTCAACTAATTCAAACATAATTCATAATCGAGATTACATCTGAAACAGAACAGAAATAATAATTAAACACAATGAAAACATAATAGCAGTTAGCAAATGTAAGTAAAGTTAAATTTACAACACATAGACAACTCTTTCCATTGTTCAAAGCATCGGGTATGATATGGACTGTTTTCATGTTCAGGTACTCTTGGATTCAGTTTCCTCCAGGCAAAAAATCCTTTCTTTTCCAAATGCACTGGAGATGTTGTTGAAGAGACGACAGCAAAAGTAATGCAAGCTACATTTTGAAGGTGAGAAGATTAGCCATGACCTTTCAATTTTTTCGCCATTTTCCAAAGTTTTGAAATACCAAACTTTTGACATTGACCTATTGTTTGAATCAGCTGGAAAGGGTCCATTCATGTTTTTCAAATGTGATGGTCCACGTTTAATGAGTTCGATTCTCAAATTGTCCGTCATTGGAACGGGCCAGTTGCCAGAATCGTTAAACAGACTCTGTGGGTGATGGGTGGGTGGGTGACTTTGTGATGTAGATGAGGGTTGATCCTGATTATTTGGGGGTTCACTTGAAGTTGCCGCTTGAACATCTATTTCTAAAGATATATCACATTGCGGTTGATCTCCTTGCTTCCCAGAAGGCACTGAAGGTGTGTCTGAGAATCCCATTAACTGATGAAATCGCTTAGCAGCACGCTTGCCTTCCTCCTCTTTTTTTTCGCGAAGATTCTTGTATGCAGCACCACTCAGTCTCTGTCGTTTGCTCATGTTTGCTAATTCAGTAGGGTATCTGCAAAATAAAACAACCATTAATTATTAACATCATCAAAGCTCAAAGAATGCAAAGCCTAACCTAAATAATATAGGGAAAGTCTGAAAAATAGGGCTGGCAACCTTTCCGATTTGAAAATTTAACGCAACTATTTGTGGAAATAGTGGCATTGAGGTGGCATATATAGCATTTAATGATGATTTTTCATCAAAACCATGGATATTTTGTATACAAATAACGCGCGACAATGATGAGATATAATTTTTTGGAGGGTTGCATTTTAAAACATAAAAACCCAAAATTTTGCATACTGCGCCCGCCTGACAGTAATTTGCCGCCCCTCGGGAAGTGCCGCTCGGGGCGGTCGCCCCTCTCGCCCCTCCCTTGATACGCCACTGCGGACAAGACCCCTGTACAGAGACAGCAACTGAGTGGGGGTGAAGAAACTGCGAAGCCGGTATAGCACACCAACCTTTAGGAAGCTGCTTTGGAAAGAGAGTATATGTGATCTTTCCAGGAAAGATCACGAGAAAGGGAAACCCTAAGAATATTAAGAGAAGAGGAAGGAGTGAGTTGTGTGTTGTTGAAGGTAAGGGGATAGTTACTGTATGTAGAAGATTGTGACGAGTAGACAGATGGAGAAACTGAGTTTTTGAGGCATTGAAAGTTACAAGGTTTTCTCTGCCCCAATCAGATATAGCAAGAAGATCAGAGGTCAGGTGCCCCATAGCCAGTGGTGGGCACCGTTAACCAAAAAGTTAACTTCGTTAACCGCTAATCCGTTAACCAAAAAGTTAACTTCGTTAACCGTTAATCCGTTAATTCGTTAAACATGTAACGGAAGTTACCGATAAACCGTTAACGTTAACTTTATTATAAAAAAAATGAAAAACACAATATATATATAATTTAATTTTCCCTCTTCTTCTCGTTCTCCATTTTGTCCATGAGATGCATGTTGCCCTTCATGAAAATTAGCATATCAAAGTTTTCATCAGACAGGGATGCTCTCTTGGCCCTCAGGATGTCCTTGCCCATAGAGAACAAACGCTCCACTGCAGCACTGGAGGGGATGGCAGAGATACTAAAGAGTAAACAGCCTCTGGCGCCACACGCTCACATTTACTTCTCAACGCCATCTATTATCTCATAAAGAAACTAATTCACATTGGGACTTGAAAGTACCGGCAGGATCAACCGGGTAGAAAAATAATTATGGAGATTTTAAAGATGTGGTACCTAGAAGTACCGCCAGGACATAAAGGGTTAAGGTGAAAACGCTCCCATTGTAAGACATCAATTGACTTAATTTATGTCATCAAAGTGACATGAGAATTGAAATCTTACCTGATCAGTTTTATGGTTCTTGAAATGTATCAAGGAGACTACTAATAAGGTACTCACAGACAATTATAAATATACATGACTTACTTGACAACGATTATTTTTAAATATTCACTAGCACAAACATGTTGCGCGAGAGACAGACTGCAAATGAAACGAATGTAGTTATTTGTTGTAATTGTTACATATATATTATTGAAAGTGCCTTAAAATGCTCGTGATATTTCTTGAAAGAAGTTGAAACATTCAACTCAAATGGCAAATCTTTCCGCCTGATTTTACAGTCGACCATGTTTTGCTCAAACCAATGCCATAAATAACTACCATATTTGGTAAGACAAATTGTGGCGACGGAAACAAATATATCGCCTGATTTTGCGCTGCGGAAATGGAAATTCGTTCATCACTATTAACAGTGGCGGATTAATTGCGCACCTGCTCAGCACTGAAAATAATAGAAACTTTTAAACGTTTATTTATGAATTTTTTGGGTTAACGGACTTGAGTTAACGGAAGTTAAATGTAACGGAAGTTAATTAGTCCGATAATGATTTTCAAAGTTAACTTAAAAGTTAAATCGTTAACGAAAAAGTTAACTTCGTTAATTAACGATTAACGGATTAACGGTTTGGTGCCCAGCTTTGCCCATAGCCGTACCACGCGAATCATAGAGTGACTGTTGAGAGGGACGCTTTGGGAAGCGGGTAGAGAAGTGAAGAGTGGAATCATCGGCAGAGGAGTAAATAGAATAAGAAGTGTGAATTAAAAGATCATTAATAAATAAAAGGAAAAGAATGGGTGACAAGACAGAACCCTGAGGAACACCACTGTTAATAGCTTTAGGAGAAGAACAGTGGCCATCTACAACCGCAACTATTGATCGGACAGAAAGGAAATTAGAGATGAAGGTACAGATAGAAGGATAGAAACCGAAGGAGGGCAGTTTGGAAATTAAAGATTTGTGCCAGACTCTATCAAAAGCTTTCGATATGTCTATCGCACTAGCAAAGGTTTCACTGAAATCCCGAAAGGAGGATGACCAAGAGTCAGAGAGATATACAAGAAGATCGCCACTAGAGCATCCCTTGCGGAACCCATACTGACGATCTGAAGAAGAGAGATGTTTAAGAATCTTCCTATGGATAGATTCAAAAACTTTAGAAAGGCAAGAAAATCAAAGCAATTGGACGATAGTCGGAGGGTTGAGAGTGGTCACCCTTCTTTGGGACATGCTGAATGAGAGTGAACTTCCAGCAGGAAGAAAAGAGATGAAAGAGTTTGCCTAGGCACGGTGTCAGCACAGAAGCTCAATTCTTAAGAACAACAGGAGGAACACCATCAGGAATGTACGCCTTGCTAGAGTTCAGCCCAGATAGGACAGAAAGAACATCTTTTGAAGAGATTCTAATTTCAGACATAATAAGGTCAGAGGAAGGAGGAGATGGAGGAACATCACGGGAATCATCCAGGGTTGAGTTGGAGACGAAAGTTTGAGCGACAAGTTCAGCTTTGTCAGGAGAAGAAAGGGCAACTGATCCGTCGGAATGGAAAAGAGGAGGGAAAGAAGAGGAAGTCTAGTTGTTGAAGAGGTTCTTAGCTGGATGCCAGAAAGAACGAGAAGAATTAGAGTTGGGTAAGTTTTCCATTTTTGTCGGCTGGAAGAATTTTTGCGAGTTGAAGAACAGAACAGATTTTGCACGATTTCGGGCAGAAATATAAGCTGATTGAGAGTGAGGAGTTGGACGGCGACGGTATCGTATCTTCTGAAAGCCTCCTCTCTGTTGCGGATAGCATTAGAACAAGTAAAGTTAAACTAAGGTTTTTTTACATTAGTAGTAGGAATAGAATGTAGAATGTACGACTCCATGTACGCCTCCTGTATACAGTATACTCCTGTTTTTCCTCGCACGGCTGCTCTGTAACTGAAACTAACAACTTAGCTACTGAAGTTGTGATTTACAGATGTGTACATTGATGCTTTTTCTAATACTTGCACAAATTACATATACATATTGGGGGATTATTATTCCAATTTTGAATGCTTTTCAAAAGTAGCGGTAGCATGCTACTTTTCCAAATAAGTAGCTGTGTGGTAGTGTCGTTACATTTTGGCCAAAGTAGCGGTAGCGTTAGCGCGCACAACACTGATACTATATTACTGTGCTGAAGCAAACATGATTATTAAGGAACTTCAGATTGTGTTGGGGATTATTATTCCAATTTTGAATGCTTTTCAAAAGTAGCGGTAGCATGCTACTTTTCCAAATAAGTAACAGTGTGGTAGTGTCGTTACATTTTGGCCAAAGTAGCGGTAGCGGTAGCGCGCACAAAACTGATACTATGTTACGGTGCTGAAGCAAACATGATTATTAAGGAACTTCAGATTCTGTTGGTTAATTGGTCAAATCTTAGTCACTCTGAGGTAGATTACTACACAATGCAGACTGATGCACTACTAAGGCTTGTGAGGATTCCTGCAGAAGCTTTGGCTTGTAGGAATCCCTCCTGTGAAGATGTAAAACATATATATCTCTTAAATAAGTACTACGGTGAGCTTGAACTTGCCATTAAGGCTGCGAATGGAAGTAGCTTTAAGAATAAAAAATGGGGAAAAGTAAATGTCAATCCAGGGTGGGCAGAATACTATGCTGATTTGTATGATGTAGCAAAAATGTATTCGTGGAATGGGTTGCTATGGGAAAACCGAGGCAGGGGGAACTCTTCCAACTGAAAAATAGAACTCGTGCTAGGTTCAAGGGTGCTCTTAGATTTATAAGGAAAAATGAGAATCTTCGAAGAGAATCTCTAGCCAGAAAATTAGGCAATAGCAATACTTCCAGTAGGGAATTCTGGAAGGAGGTTAATAAAATTTACAATAGTAATCTTACCTTGCCAAATGTAATAGAGGGTGTGCATGGTGCAAAAAACATTGCAGAACTGTGGAAAAATCATTATGAAACCCTATTTAATTGTCTCGGGGGGGGGGGGGGAGACTGAATACATGCCTAAATGTAGAACGCTCTGAGGAGCTACTAATTAATGATTTAGAAATCTGGCAGGCTATTTATAAGTTAGATGATAACAAAAGTTGTGGCCTAGATGGCATACAAGCAGAACATTTAAAATGTTGTAGCCCTCGTATAATACCTATGCTTGCAATATGTTTCACAAGCTGTATGATACATGGGTACTTGCCACAGTCCATTTTGTCAGTTGTATTATTGCCAGTTGTTAAAAATAAGGGTGCTGGTATCTGTGATAAGAATAATTATAGGCCAATAGTACTTGCCAGTATACTTTCTAAAGTGTTAGAATGTCATTTATAATAGGATAAGTACTTACTTGCAGACTTATGACAATTAGTTTGGCTTTAGAGTGAGATATGGTACTGACATGTGTATTTATTTGCTAAAGGAAGCCGTCCTAAAGTACAAGATGTCAAGTAGCAATGTATATTCCTGTTTTTTGGATGCATCAAAAGCATTTGATAGAGTTAACCATCACAAAGTTAACTCGAAGGGTACCTAAATATATACTTAGGATACTTGCATTCTGGTATACAGAGCAGATCATGTTTGTAAGATGGAAAAGCACTGAATCACCAGGTTTTAAGGTAACTAATGGTGTTAGGTAAGGAGCTATATTATCACCCAATCTTTTCTGTATATACATGGATGACCTTACCAATGAACTAAAAACTGCACGTACTGGCTGTGTCAGTGGAAAGGAAAAAATTAATCATTTAATGTATGCTAATGACCTTGTTCTTCTGTCACCCTCTCCCCCATGGGTTGAGAGTACTATTAGAGATATGTGAACAATATAGTATAGAAAATGACATCACCTATAATGGGGCAAAGAGTTGTATTTTGATTTTTAGGTGTAATTTACTGAAACATGTCTCATGTGGTTCTTTTGAAATGAATGGTCAGACAATACCTGTCAAAGACATTTGTAAATACTTAGGTCATGTAATTACTCACGAGCTACAAGATGAACTCGATATTGAGAGGCAACGTAAAAAGCTGTATGTACAGGGTAACATGCTAGTAAGGAAATTTGGTGTGTGTTCAGAATCAGTTAAAACTTAGTTTTTAGAACTTACTGTACTGCATTGTATACATCCTATATGAGGTGGAACTATACAAAAACTGCTATGAATAAACTCTCTGTTGCTTGTAATAATATTTTTCGTGTGCTATGTAGGGAACCAAAATGGTGCATTGCCAGTTTTATGTTTACCACGCGTAACCTGCCTACCAGCCAAATGTTAATCCGGAAGAATATATATAATTTCATTACTAGGGTCCAAAACAGCTCTAATGTGTTATTGTATAATGTCCTGTCTTCAGATACCGTGCACCTCTCACCTATATGGCAGTCTTGGTTCAGACAACTGCTGGTTTACAATACCTTATTTTTATAATGTAGCAAAGATCATATATGCATATTAAGTTGTGTTATAATAAGTGGCTATGTTATAATAAGTGTTATAAGTATCAGTGTTATAAGATGTCTCATGTAATAACAATGTACATAAAATTGTTGGATAATTAATCAAACAGTATGCCAGTATGGTAGGTTAAGTGACTATGTTGGCCTTATTTTTGTATTTAGTTCAGTGTATACGTAAGATTGTATTTGTATGTTAGGTTAAGTGGCTACGGATTGTGAATGATCCGCAATAAAGATGTTTTGTTTGTTGTTGTATGTCTCCTTGCTAAGAATTTTTCCCATTTGATTACTTAAATTTAAATAATAACATATATATAATAACTGTACTTTTGAAAAACGGGGGCAAGGGGCACATCACTGCCGGGATCAAACAAATAAACAAACAAGCACTTTATTTCACACTCAACAGGTACAAACATTATACAAGAGGTCCATAGAAGATTAAGAGATAGTTGTCTGGAGCACTAACTAAGTAGGCCAGTGAATCACTGTGCATCACTGTGAATCACTCCTAAAAATATTATTATATGCAACATATAATTTTCTCAAATTATACATCCTGTAGTAAGGTGTAGTTCCATCACAAATGAGCTGTATACATTGGAGTACAAAAAGTTCTGAACAAAATCAACTTAACATCTAATGCACACATATGAAATTTTCTAACCAAAGTATTTCCCTGAGCATATAATTGTCTACATTGCCTTAGAATCAGGAGCGGCTCGCAGGTAGGCACTGTGGAACTGCAGTACCCCCATGATCTTATGATCTTTATATTTAAATATTTAAAATAGCCTCTCTGATTGTTTTTTTTTCAATGATCTTTGAGTTTTTAAATCAGATTATATTCTTTTTTCCTTAAACTATTTCAATGCCGAACGAATGAATCACGAAAGTAGCTTCAGCCTTCCCGTGGAACTGCGTACTTAACAGTACCAGATTTTGTTCGAAACGCTTGAAACCTCGGTGGCGGACGTACGAAGAGCGAGTCAGAATCGCGGGGTTAAAAGGATCCAAAGCACCGTGGACAGAGCAGTGCCGATTTGTTTGTTTGACGTGGTAGTTGTGTTGCTGTATCGTTTGCTAATTCGAAATTTAATTTCCGAATTGCATTTATCAATGATTCGTTATCATTTATTTTTTGTCGTGAGATTGAAGTTAATTATATAATAATTGGATTATTTACAATATATAGCTTTCATTTCTTAGAATATTTTTTTCGCAAATGACTTTTTGTTTTTTTGAAATTTTAACTAGGCGCCTATTCTATTATCATGGCTGCGCTAGCCCCAGAAGTGAGTCGGGTGACAGTGAGTAAAATTCAGTCTCGTAATTTTTCACAGTTATCTCTTCAAGAAAAAATAGCTATTAAAACTGAAGGACGCCCTACACCAGAAATTCAAATATCTCAGCCCGGAATAAGTAACAATAAGAAATATATTCGCAGTTTTAATTCAGAATGGTACCAAAGAAAAAATTGGCTTTGTGGTTGTAAAGTTAAAAATGCATTATTTTGTTTCCCGTGTCTACTACTCGGTGGTGACTTGACGTGGACAAAAAGTGGTTTTACAAATATAAACAAAATGAAAGAAAAAACTGAAAAGCATGAGCGTTCAAAGAAGCATATTGATAATGTGATTTCCCTGTCACTTTTAGGAACGGTAAATATCAAAGAAAAACTTAGTGAGGCTTACAAACTCTCGATTATCGAACATAATAACAAAGTTACCAAAAATCGTGAAATATTGTCGAAATAGACTGCATTAAATTCTGCGGAAATTTTGAGATTTCTTTACGTGGACATGATGAAAAAGATGATTCGGCAAATCCAGGTGTATTCAGGGGATTAATTAATTTCGCATCAAAATTAGATCCCGATTTGAAAAAACATTTAGAAAGCAACACAGTCTTCAAGGGCGTTTCCAAAACCATTCAGAATGATATTCTTGACTGTGTGCTGCAGGTATCCCGCAATCAAATAAAAAAGAAATTAAAGAAGCTTCGTTTGTGGCGGTCATGGCTGATGACACAACTGATGTTTCTGAACACACTCAAATGGTTATTGTTCTGAGATACGAGCTGAATGAGGAAGTCTTTGAGCGCTTCTGGGGTTTCTTTACTCCGGAAAATCAAACGGCAGAAGGACTATCTAAGTGCATTCTAGATCAGCTAGATATTCTTCTCGAAGGAAACAAGCAGAAACTAATTGCTCAGACATTTGATGGCGCAAATGTCATGAAAGGAAAAAAAGGGGGAGTTCGGGCTAAAATTAAAGAAGTTTACAATAATGCACACTCCATTCACTGTTATGCCCACCAACTGAATCTGATTATGAAAAATGCAGCAAGTACTACCCGAAATTCAAGAATATTCTTTTCTAACCTCTTGGCTATACCAACATTTTTCTCCAGGTCACCACTTCGTCTCTCTATCTTAAGCAAATATATGGCCAGCCGCATTCCTCGTCCATCCCCTACTAGATGGAATTTTCATATACGCACCGTAAACCGCGTCTATGAAAATTTCGAACCCTTAAAAAAATGCCTTGAAGAAATACAGTCGACAGCAAACGCAGATCAAACCATTTCAGAAGCAACAGGAATTTTGTACGTTTTGAATAACGAAAAGTTCATCTTTTGGTTGAAACTTTTTCATCAGATAATGCCTCACGTAGAAGTCATTTACAATCAAATGCAATCTCGAGCTATTGACTCATGTAAAGTACAAGAATATATAGCAAACTTCAACAATGCCATTTTAAAAATAAGAAATTCGGAATACTGTGAAAATCCTTCAAAAACACTCATGATTGAAGCAAAGGAAGTGTGCGACTGTGTATGTGTTGACATAGCTGAGAGGTATTCATTTACCAAACAATTAGTAGCTGCTAAGCTGTTTACCAAGGAAAACTTCGATAGCTATAATATGAAAATGTCTATAGAAGAGGTAACGGTGACCACTGAGGCATATCCCATGATTGAAAAAGAAAAGCTTCTTACTGAACTACAAGTTTTCTACAGTAGACCTGATAAGCACAATTACGACAGGTTAATTGATCTGCTGAAATTTATCACTGAAAATAATCTAGTAGATGTTCTTGGAGAACTAGCTAAGCTCATAAAAATTCTTTTGACGATCCCCATGACTACATCCGAGGCCGAACGCTGCCATTCAACATTAAAAAGAATAAAGACGTTCTTAAGGACCACTATGAATCAGGAAAGACTAAATGCTCTTGCAATGATTTCAATAGAGAAAAATTTGATCAACAGTACACAGAATTTCAATGAAAAAGTAATAGACCTTTTCGCTCAGAATAAAAACAGAAGAATGGAATTTGTTTATAAATAAATTTTTTGGCAAATTCGAAATTACCCGTTAAGCGTAAGTACCCTATAATTGATTTTATGATACTATTTTACTTATTTTTATGACTGAGTAGTGAGTAGTTATCTATTTATCTATTCGACTTTCTCTCTCTCTCATATATATATATATATAATCGACACAATTGTTCGCAATTTCTGAGGCAGCACCCCCATAACTGAAAGTCACGAGCCGCCACTGCTTAGAATATCACAGTCATCCGAAAGATTATTAGTTAGTATAGCCAAGATACTTAGTCTGGGTCACCTCTGACAGCACCATACCATTCATTCATTCAGGAAATTTTATATATTTGTAGGCCTTGGTCCTCATAATCATAACATGACTTTTATCAGGATTATATTTTATGTCGTTATCCTTCCCATACCTTTCACACACCTTCAAAAGTGTGCTGAGCCCTTTTACAGATGGAGAAATAAGAACTAGATCATCTACATACATCAGATGATTAACAATCATTGTACCAATATAGTAGCCTATTTTACAGGTGTTAGCGCAAGAGATAGATTATCCATATAAACATTGAATAAGTAGGGGATAATATTCCTCCCTGCCTGACACCATTGGTCACAGAGAATGGCTCTGAATTAACCCCACCCCATCTTAAAATCATTGTCTGGTGATTATACCAGAATATTAATATACGGACCAAGTAACCAGGTACATTACGATTTACAAGTTTCATAAATAATTTGTCATGATTAACACGATCAAATGCCTTAGAGGCATCCAGGAAACACAAAAATACATTAGCATCTAGAGTTTGGTATTTACAGACCATTCAAGGCATACACACACATATCAGTACTGTGTTTCTTTTTGAAACCAAATTGGTTTCACTAGTATACAGGTAACATTCAAGTCTATTAATGAGTATATATTCAAACACCTTAGACATAATACTGGCCAAGGTTATTGGCCTATAGTTATCTTTACTGTTGATTTTACCCTTTTTATCTTTTAGTACTGGCACCAAAACAACGGACAACACTGTATCCGGCAAAACACCATGTATCAGTAAACCTGTAAAGCACAAAGCTAAAAGAGGCACTAATCTATCACTACTAAATTTCAGATGCTCAGCAGAAATACTGTATCATCAATACCACATGATTTGTTACAATCTAAACATTTTATGGCCTGTTTAGTCTCAAATGCACTAACTTTTATATCTGGACTATAGGTAGCATGAAAATTAACATAATTGTTCTTACGTACAGAGTTGAATAACTCACTGTAGTGTTCCTTCCATAATTTGACTATATTCTCGGTCCCACTTACATTTTTAATATTAGCAGGGAGAGACATTGCACTATTATTTGTTGTTTTTAATTCTTCCCAAAAGTTTCTTGGATTCTTACTGGCAAGCTTTCTAGCCAGAGCATACCTACTGTAATAACTTGGGGTTAGTGACCCCGCCAAGTTATTAGGTTTCTAAACAACAAACAAAGGCACTTACCGGTGCTTTGATTTAGATCTTCTTTAGGGCCTAGCATAGATTTCCAGCGTCCCACAAAGCGCCTACTTAAATCTCTAACTTTACTAATTTAAAAGATATAGACATTACCCCGACACTTATGTACTGTTAGACAACTTATTAAACCACTTTAGCAACATCACCAAATTAAACTTAGCACCAACGATTTAGTCAGATATGAATAACCATGCTGTTAGTCAGCCCAAACAAACGAACAGATCGCGTTCTGCTGTTTATCCTTTTGTGTTGCTAATCAGCTTTCTTTTAGTGACTTTTCCTTTAGTGACTTTTAGACTATATACAATTACATATCTATACATACACACGTCACCTCATTCCTCCCCTACAAGTTTAGTCTGGCAGGTGGGTGAGAGACCCTAGACGACCTGCGGAGCGGGGTTGATGTAGTAGGAATACTGTAGGTGCAACCTGCATAGGCGGCGAATTGAACCATTTTCCAGAGGATCGGATCTCTCTTCTGGAAGACTCTGGTCATCTTACAATTCACGTTCTCATATCTGGTCCTGATGACGTTTAATAGAACGACCATCTTCTAGTTGGCACTTGAAGGAAAACAGGACCCGTTTTCTCCTGCATCGTTACAGGAACCCATTTTGGTCCAGCCCATAGTTGTGAATCATAACTGGATCATTAGGTTGCGCTTCTATAACTCTCCTTTTTTTAGTGTCGTGGTACAACTTCTGTGTGAGGTGTTAGTCGATATTTAAACATGAATTTATCCAACACCATTTGCATTTCCTCCCCATGAGAATGACGCAAGGCCGACTTGAAAGTACGGACCATGTTTTCCGCAAGACCGTTAGTAGACGTGTGAAAAACACGAGACCGGACATGTCTAATGCCATTTAGGGGGACAAAAGAACGAAATTCCTCACTGGTAAAACAAGTACCATTGTCGGAAACCAGAACTACGGGTAAACCCCATCCAGCGAAACAAACGGAGTAAGCGAATACTAACACCGAAGTCGTGGAAGTGGCTGGAAAAATTTCCACCCACTTAGAGTAGGCGTCCACAATGACTAGGAAATAAATATTATTTATAGGACCTGCATAGTCAACATGGATCTTATGCCAAGGTATAGTAGGCCATTCCCACGGATGAAGTGGACTTTTTCTTGGGAGATCTCTGTTCTCTAGACAGTTTTAACAGGAACGAACCAATGATTTGCGTTCTCCATCTAAACCGGGCCACAGAAATAAACTCTCGCCAGCTCTTTCATTTTTGTTGCACCATGTGTTCAGCGTGAAGTTCCTTCAGTAAATTAGACCTGCCTTCATTCGGAATTATCACTCTGTGGCCCCATAAAAGACAGCCATTTTGGATCGAGAGTCCCGACTGAAGTTGATAAAAAGGCTGTAATTTGTTAGAAAATCTAGAAGAGGAAGAGCCATTGTTGTCCCAAGGCGATATGATGACTAAGCTGATTGATGCAGCATTGCTTGTATATATTAAGTTAAAGTGTGTATATATCCATCTCATAATTGTAAGGTTAGTGAAAAATTCACTTAATTTAGAGCTAGCATTTTTGGGCTCTTGTGGCATCATTGTTTGGGCACTCTTGTGACATAATTCTTTTGGGGTACTGCGCGTCCTTCCTACTCGTTTGTTGAATGCGGCACTTACAGGGGGTGGTCTTATAGAGAGCTCTCTTGCAATTCAGTTTGATTATTTAGATACAAGATTGTTGCATCGTGCAGGTTGTGTTGCTCTTGCAAGGTTTAGAAAGAAGACCATAAATAGTGCCTCTTTTGTTTTTTTATCTTAATTTTATGCAACTGAGGCCTAAAGTAGGCCCACATCGAGCCAGCAATCTTGAGGTAGGACCTAATAGAACCTCCAAGTCCGTAAGTTTTTAGTCTAGCTTAACTTGGGCTGTAGGTTAAACTGGCCCTTCAGAGTTTGGCCGTTCACGGCTCAGCTGGGATTCTGAATCCAATAAAAAAAAAATAACATGGTCCTTCGAAACTGGATTCTAGCCCAAGACTGAGTCAGTGACTATTTTCCGGCAAAGTTCTGATTGTGCAAATTGTAGCCCAAGTTAGGCCTGGACGGGGTCACGGGTTGAGTATAATTGAGTTAAGGTCCCAGGGTAGAAAGTTTGGTCGCCGAATTGCGAAACTTGGCCACTCGTCTGTCGTTGTTTTGGGCCTACATTCTTACCGGTTTGGTTAATTCTGGTTTATTATTCGTAGGCGAAGGTTGCAGACTTCAGTGCGGCAGTTACTTGGGTGAAAAATTTGGTATTCCATACTGGTGGTTGGTCATTACCCCAACCAAGCAATTCAGTTTATTTGAAAAAAGCAAAATTTGAGTTTGATCAGTTTGGTTAAGTATTTTTGCCAATTCAGCTTATTTGGCATTGAGCCCAATTGTTGTTTGCATTGAAGATGAGTGCAGCTGAATTGAACACGTTTAAAAAAAGGAGAAGCGCCTACAAAGGTCTAATTACAAAGGTCATTGCCACTATAGATTCTGCCATAGAGCAAGAGGATTTAAGCTTAGTGACTGCGCAGCTTTCTACATTAGAAACTAAAAAGGTTGCTCACAGCGAAGTAAATGTTAAAATTGGGGCTCTTATAGAAGAGGATGAAATAGAAAATATCATAATTTACTCTGAAGATATTATTGATGATATAATTAAAGTATGCCACCGAGCAAAAGAGTTTAGCAGCTCAGTACAGTTAGAGAGCAGGTCTAATAATGAAACACAACCCTCAAAAAATGGTGTTTGTGAAGTTAAGGTTAACAGATCTGCAGTTCAATTACCGAGGCTTGTACTCAAAACATTTCTGGGAGTATTCAGGAATGGTAAGGATGGGCAGACAGTTTTAAATCAGCAGTTCATTTTAATCAAGTGTTAAGTGCGGTGGAGAAGTTTAATTATTTGCAGTACCTCTTGGAGGGGGAGGTAGCAAAGACAATAGCAGGATTAGCATTGACAGAGGCTAATTGTAATGTGGCTTGGGATATATTAAAGAAACGGTTTGGTAAGCCAGAGATCTTAATTAAAAGCCACCTCCGCGAACTTTTAGCTATACCTCCTGTTAATAATCACAATAGTGTGAAGGAGTTACGGCAGTTATATGATGAATTTGAAGTTAGAACTAGGTCCCTGGATAACTTGGGTGTAGGAATGGAAAGGTATGGTATAATGTTGGTCACTATACTGGAGTCTAAATTGCCTAGCTCAATTTTGCTTGAATTAAGTAGAGACACTCTACAGAACATGTGTACATCCCCCTTCAGCAGATGTTAAGTCTTTTAAGCACAGAATTAGCAAGACGAGAGGGAATTGAGTTTGCACAGTGGGATGTTAAACAAGGGGACAAAAGCAGGCAAAGCACCAAAGTTTCTACAAAAAGGAATAGCCCAGATACAGTGTCAGCTCTACATGCATCCTCTGAGAATAAATTAAAGGGAATCAAGGAATGCATATTTTGCGAAGGCAACCACAAGTCATATAAATGTGAGGTGGCTGAGGCTTTACCTGTTGAGGAGAGAAAGGACAGGGTAACTAAGTCCACAGCATGTTTTAAATGTTTTTTGAAAGGTCACAGAGCAAGGTTTTGTAAGTTTAAAATTTTGTGCAAAAAATGCCATGGCCGGAATCAGCCATTATTGTGTGAAAATACTCCTAATAGGCCTACCCCAGAAGTAGAGACATCAGTGACACATGCCACTGCTATAAAAGGGAGTAAAAGTAAAGGGGGATTATTGCAAACAGCTGCAGCATTATTAATTGGGAATGATGGAGAAGCTACTGTAAGAGTGTTGTTTGATAGTGGTAGCCAGTGTAGCTTTATTAAGACCAGAATTTCCAGAAAATTGAAGTGTAAAGAACTTAAGAGGGAAAATTTAAGAATTTCTGGGTTTGGGGGTTCCGTTCAAAACCAAACCAAAGTTAAGAAGATAGAAGTTCTGGTTAAGGAGTTGTGACCACAAGTTCCCACTATCAAGGTCCAAGCTGTAAAGATTGAGGAACTTTGTGCACCAGTCACTACTTGTTTAGATATGGCATGTGTCCAAGAATTGCAAGTTAAAGGAATTAATTTGGGCAATAATAAGTTTGAAGGAACAGAAGATATTAGTCTTTTGATTGGAGCTGACTATTACTGGGACTTCATCACTGGTAATATTGTCCGCACATCTCGAGGTCCGGTAGCTATTGAAAGTAAGCTAGGCTGGATGCTACATGGTAGCTATTGCAATGAAATGGAGGTTAAAGCTCTTTTTGTTAAGATTGAGGAGAACAGCCATGGTTTGGAAAGGCATTTGAAAGCCTTTTGGGAACTTGAATCCATTGGCATAAAGGAGAAACGGGAGAAGCAGGCGAGTACAGTGAACAGTGATGTTTTAGAGCAATTTGAAAAAGGGATTGGGTTTAGAGATGGTTGCTATGAAGTTTGCCTCCTTGGAAGGATTCTTGCGAACCCGGTTCAAACCTTCACCCCCCCCCCCCCCTTCAGCTAGCTAATAGGAGGTTGGAGACTTCATTGTACATGTACAGGCTAAGAAAAAATGAGGTGTTAATTGAATACAATGAGGCCATCCTAAGCTATGTAAGGGAGGGCTGTGCTGAAAGGGTGCAAGGTGAGCTGGTGAGCGAGGAGGCACATTATCTGCCACACCATGCAGTGGTACGGCGAGAGAAAACTACCACCAAACTGAGGGTAGTTTTTGATGGCTCAGCCAAGGACAAAGGTGGTGTGTCCTTGAACGACTGTTTGGATGCTGGGCCAAATTTAAATGCAAATTTATTTTCCTTGTTACTGAGATTCAGGCTTGGTAGAGTAGCATTGACTGCAGATGTGAAGCAAGCCTTTTTGCGGATAATGTTAAAACCACAGGACAGAGATGCAGTAAGGTATCCGTGGGTGGATACGAAATACTTGTTGGAAAATGAACCTAAGGTTCAAGCATATAGAATGAAGTCAGTGTTGTTTGGCCTCAGCTCTAGTTCATTTCTGTTGGCAGCTACTATGCAGTACCATTTTAAGAAACATTCTGAAGTCTATCCTAACACTATTGAACACATAAGGAAAAAATTTTATGTTGATGATTTGCTGTGTTCCGTGGATAATACAGAAATGGCTAAACAGATATTCATGGAGGCTAGAGCTATAATGAGGGAGGCTGGCATGGAGCTTAGAAAATGGCAGAGCAATCATTCTCAATTACAACAGTTTATGAGTTAGTCCTGTGTAGTACCTGGTGCAGCAGAAAGTATTGAGGATTCTGGTATTAAGGAGCTGTGTGCAATAGACACAAAAGTGCTAGGCATTGTTTTGCAGCAAGGAGAGGATTTGTTTACCTTCAATGGGAAATCTTTAGTAGAGCTGGCTGAGAATGAGACAAGGTGGACAAAACGTACAGCTCTTAATTTGACTTCGAAGGTCTTTCTTTGATCCTCTTGGATTCCTGGCTCCATTTGTGATAAAGTAAAAAATTTGGTTTCAGAGCCTCTGGGAAATTGGACTTGGTTGGGACCAAGAGTTATCTGATCATATGGTCGTAAGGTGGAAATATTGGTGCAAAGAATTGGCACATCTTGGAGACATTGAAATCCCAAGATGGTACTTTTGGAGAGTTGAACAATAGTCCAGACAATTTGGAGCTGCACATCTTTTGTGATGCAAGTGAGGAAGCCTATGCAACTTGTATTTATATAAGAGGCACATTCAAAGAGGAAGTAAGTTGCAGGTTGGTTGCTGCAAAGAGCAGAGTAGCACCTTTGAAAAGACTTTCTATTCCAAGGTTGGAATTGATGGGTGCAGTTATTGCTAGTCGGCTTACAGTTACAGTGCAAAAGTCTTTGGCCCCTTATGAAATTCCAAGCTATTATTGGACAGACTCCACTATAGTTTGGCACTGGTTAAGAAGCCAAGCAAGGAAATGGTTTCCATTTCCTTGCCATTTCCTTGCCATTTCCTTGCCATTTCCACCCTATTGTTGCCAATAGGGTGGAGGAAATTCAAGCACACACAGATCCAAAGCAATGGAAGCATTGTCTAGGCACCCAAAACCCAGCAGATTTACCAACACGAGGAATTTCAGTGAAAGATCTTGCACAGTCAAGTTTGTGGTGGAATGGGCCAGAGTGGCTAAAACTTGGAAGTGAAAACTGGCCTTCTAATCAGCCTATTGTAGGAGAATGCCAGGCTGAAGAAGCATGGGTGAGTGAGGTGAGAAAATGCACTGTGAACAGTTGTCAATTTATGCAGCAGGACCCCATATTGAGGCTTGAGAACATTAGCAGTCTGAAAAGGTTGTTAAGAGTGACAACATGGGTATATAGATTTACAAACAATATTAAGGGCGAAACAAGAAGGAAAGGAATTCTGAACAGTAAGGAGATTCAGCAGGCCAGGCAATACTGGGTGATATATGTGCAGAAGGAAAAATTTGGTGAAGAGAGGGAATTGCTCACCAGCCGTCTGTTACAGGTTCTACCAACACATTCTGCTCTCAAGGGTTTGGATGTGTTTTTTAATCAGGATTTATGGAGAGTAGGAGGTAGACTACAATTTTCTGGGCTTCCAGAGGAGAAAAGACATCCAATTTTGCTACCTTCTGGGGGGCACTTTGTGGAACTTTTGATCCTGGATACTCATCATAATTTGTTACATGCTGGAGTTAGAGAAGTGATAATAGAGATCAAACAACAGTTTTGGATTCCCAAAATTAGACAAGTAGTAAAAAAGGTCTTGCATAAATGTGTGGTTTGCAAGCGTTGGAGTGCAAAGCTAGGCTGACCATATTTCCTTGAGACAAAAACGGGACATTGGGATAGCAAAAAAGGGACGGGGGTTATGTAATATTCTGTATTCATGAAAAAGTAAGTACATAAACATATTGAGCTTACAATTATTCTTCAGTGACAGAACCCATACAGAACCCATAAAAAAAACGGTACTGTCCCGTTCAAAACGGTACGTATGGTCAGCCTATGCAAAGCCCTATTATGAAAAGGTGGCCCCACTTCCAAGAGAACGGTGTCTCTATACTGCCCCATTTTATGTAGTGGAAGTAGACTTCGCAGGTCCAGTCTATGTGTATGAGCAAGGGGAGTCTAACAAAGGTTATACTGTATGTCTTTTCACATGTGCTACCACCAGAGCAATCCATTTGGAGTTGGTAAGCAACTTAAGTGGTGATGTATTTCTTTTAGCCTTTAAAAGGTTTGTGAACAGAAGGGGTTTCCCAAATAAAATCATATCGGATAATGCAAAACCTTCAAAAGGGCTGCAAAGGAAGTCCAAGAAGTTTGGTTCTTGCTAAAAGAGAAGGGATTCCAATCCTACTTTTCACACCATGGGGTACAGTAGGAGTTTATTGTTGAGACAGCACCATGGTGGGGAGGATTTTAGGAAAGGCTAGTGAGAAGTGTAAAGTGTCCATTAAAGAAACTTTTAGCTAATGCTCATTTGAGCAAAGAAGAATTCTGCACTGTTTTGTGTGAAGTAGAAGCAATGGTGAACAGTAGGCCTATCACTTTTGTTTATAACAGTATGTAGGATGCAGAGCCATTAACACCAAATCATTTTCTTTGTGGTAAACGATTAACATCAAGCCCCAGTTTACCAGAAGACTTACAGCCTATCCAGAGCACTCAAGAAGAGTTAACCAGAAGGTTCAAGTACCTTGAAGAGCTACAAGATCAGTTATGGAAGAGGTGGCAGATAGAATACTTGCCAGAGCTCAATTATTACCCATCAGGCAATGTAAAGGGCTCCAATGCAAATTGTATCAAGGCGGGAGAAGTGGTAATGATTGGGAATGAAAGACCAAGGCAATGCTGGAAGCTTGGCATCATTGAAGAGTTGTTTGTTGGCAAAGACAATTTAGTTAGGTCTGCACTGGTAAAGACTTTAGGAGGAAAATTAGAGAGACCTATACAAAACTCTATGCTTTAGAAATCAGCAAAAACACGGATAGTCAAGATGAAACATTTGAGTTACAGCCTCATGAAGAAGGCTTGGCTAAATTTGCAGAAGGTAATGACAACAATGCCTCTTCGGTGGGGAGTGTTAGAAAATCTAGAAGAGGAAGAGCCATTGTTGTCCCAATGCGATATGATAACTAAGCTGATTAATGCAGCATTGCTTGTATAATTAAGTTAAGGTGTGTGTATATCCATCTCATAATTGTAAGGTTAGTGAAAAATTCACTTAATTTAGAGCTAGCATTTTTGGGCTCTTGTGGCATCATTGTTTGTGCACTCTTGTGGCATCATTGTTTGTGCACTCTTGTGGCATCATTGTTTGTGTACTCTTGTGGCATCATTTTCTTGGGGCACTGCGCGTCCTTCCTACTCGTTTGTTGAATGCGGCACTTACAAGAGGTGGTCTTATAGAGAGCTCTCTTGCAATTCAGTTTGGTTGTTTAGATACAAGATTGTTGCATCATGCAGGTTGTGTTGTTGTTGCAAGGTTTAGAAAGAAGACCATAAATAGTGCCCCTTTTGTTTTTTATCTTAATTTTATGCAAATAAGGCCTAAGGTAGGCCCACATCAATTCAGCAACCCTGAGGTAGGACCTAATAGGACCTCCAAGTCCGTAAGTTTTTAGTCTAGCTTAACTTGGGCTGTAGGTTAAACTGACCCTTCAGAGCTTGGCCGTTCACGGCTCAGCTGGGATTCTGAACCCGATAAAATAAAAAAATAACATAATTCACTCTCAACCTTAGTAGGCCAACCATCTGAGCAGTAATGGATGACCCTAGACAGAATAGGGTCTGATTTTGTCCACTGCTTTATTTGTACTGCAGTTCCTGGAGTGGATTCCAAAAACTACACCAAGTGAACCCATTCTGTAATTATAGGTACGCATTCATTTGGATTTTCTAAAGGCAACCTACTTAGAGCATCAGCCGTACGTAGAAGTTTGCCTGACCGATATACTAAGTCAAATTTATAGGCTTTTAGAGTCAGTGTCTATCGTTGAATCTTACTTGAGGCCATAGCTGGAATATTTTTATTAGGTGAAAATAAACCTAAAAGAGGCTTATGGTCAGTCATTAGTTTGAATTCATGACGCCATAGATAGAAATGAAATTTTTTTTACAGCAAATACTAAGGCTAAGGCTTCACGTTCAAGTTGTGCATATCGCCTTTCAGTCTCAGTTAGTGTTCTAGAAGCTAAACAGATAGGCCTATCTACACCATCAATGTGGTGAGATAACACTGCCCCAATTCCATAAGAACTGCTATCTGCTGAAACTACGAGAGGAAGTTTAGGATCATAATGCACTAGGAGAGTGGACTTTAGTAGTACGTCCTTGGATGCCTCAAATGTTTCCTTTTGTGTTTTCTCCCATCTTCACTGTTCCCCAGATCGTAATAACTTATTTAGGAGTTCAAGGAAAGTCGCTGCATTAGGTAAAAATTCCTATAAAAGTTTAGGAGACCTAAATAAGCTTGTAAGTGTGTGATGTTTTGTGGAGGTGGTACATTTTTATTGCTTCCAGTTTATTCACCATTGGATGAATGCCTGAGGCATCTATGCGGAACCCTAAATATGAAACCTCATTAGTGACCCAATAACACTTTTCTTTCTTTAGCTTAAGTCCGGCATCTCGGAGTCTTTTTAAAAAACTGTGGTTAATCTAGTTAAGCTTTTTTAGATGAACTTGAAATGAGGACATCACCTAGACAACAAAGTATGCACACCCGGAATGTGACCTAGAACTTGGTCCATTGTCCTCTGAAAAATACCTGGAACCGATGCTATTCCATAGCATAGCCTATTGTACCTATATAGGCTTCGGTGCGTATTTATGATAGTTAGCTCTTTAGAATTTTCACCTATATTTAGTTGAGCATAGGCTTGGGACATATCTAGTTTTGTGAACTATTTACCCCAGCAAGGGAGCTAAATAACATCAGGCTTGGGTATAGAGTAGCAATCGAGAAGGACTGTTCCATTTGCTGTTAAACGGTAATCTCCACATAACCGCACTGACTTGTCAGGTTTTAGTACAGGAACTACCGGGGCAGCCCACTTAGCGTGTGACTGGTTCGCCAATTTTATCTTTCAGCAGCTCTGTCAATTTCTAAATCTACCTTCTCCCGCAGGGCATGTGCAATTGAACGAACCTTACAAAATTTCGGAGTTACATTAGGGTCTGTTATTTTATTTATTTGTCGGGTTCGAAATCCCAGCTGAGCCGTGAACGGCCAAATTCTAAAGGGCAAGTTCTACCTAAAGCCCAAGTTAAGCTAAATTAAAACTTACGGATTTGAGATCCTATTAGGTCCTACCTCAGGGTAACCTCAGGGTTGCTGACTCGATGCGGGCCTACCTTAGACCTTAAATTACATGAACTTAAAAGGTAAACAAACGGGTACTATTTGTGGTCTTCTTTCTGAACCTTGCAACAACAACGCAACCTGGACTATTGCACGATGCAACAATCATGTATCTAAACAACCAAACTGAATTGCAAGAGAGCTCTCTATCAAACCACACCTTTACGTACGACCTTCCACAAACGAGTAGAAAAGACGCGCAGCGTCTCAAAATGATGCCAACAGTGTGACCAAACAATGATGCCACAAGAGCTCAAAAATGCTAGCTCTAAATTAATTTAATTTTTCACTAACCTTACAATTATGAGATGGATATATATACACACCTTAACTTAATATATATACAAGCAATGCTGCATCAATCAGCTTAGTCATCGTATCGCCTTGGGACAACAATGGTTCTTCCTCTTCTAGATTTTCTAACACTCCCCACCGAAGAGGCATTGTTGTAATTACCTTCTGCAAGGTTAGCCAAGCCTTCTTCATGAGGCTGTAACTCAAATGTTTCATCTTGACTATCTGTGTTTTTGCTGATTTCTAAAGCATAGAGTTTTTGTATAGGTCTCTTTAACTTTCCTCCTGAAGTCTTTACCAGTGCAGACCTAACTAAATTGTCTTTGCCAACAAACAACTCTTCAATTATGCCAAGCTTCCAGCATTGCCTTGGTCTTTCATCCCCAATCATTACCACTTCTCCCACCTTGATACAATTTGCATTGGAGCCCTTTACCTTGCCTGATGGGTAATAATTGAGTTCTGGCAAGTATTCCATCTGCCACCTCTTCCATAACTGATCTTGTAGCTCTTCAAGGTACCTGAACCGTCTGGTTAACTCTCCTTGAGTGCTCTGGATGGGCTGCAAGTCTTCTGGCACACTGGGGTTTGATGTTAATCGTTTACCACAAAGAAAATGATTTGGTGTCAATGGCTCTGCATCCTGCCTACTGTTGTAAACAAAAGTGATAGGCCTACTGTTCACCATTGCTTCTACTTCACATAAAACAGTAGAGAATTCTTCTTTGCTCAAATGAGCATTAGCTAAAAGTTTCTTTAATGGACACTTTACACTTCTCTCTAGCCTTTCCCAAAATCCTCCCCACCATGGTGCTCTCTCAACAATAAACTCCCACTGTACCCCTTGGTGTGAAAAGTAGGATTGGAATCCTTCCTCTTTTAGCAAGGACCAAATTTCTTGGAGTTCCTTTGCAGCCTTTTTGAAGGTTTTTGCATTATCCGATATGATTTTATTTGGGAAACCCTTCTGTTCACAAACCGTTTAAAGGCCAAAAGAAATACATCACTACTTAAGTTGCTTACCAACTCCAAATGGATTGCTCTGGTGGTAGCACAGGTGAAAAGACATATATAACCTTTGTTAGACTCCCCTCGCTCATACACATAGACTGGCCCTGCAAAGTCTACTCCCACTACATCAAATGGGGCAGTATAGACACACCGTTCTCTTGGAAGTGGAGCCACCTTTTCATAATAAGGCTTTGCACTCCAACGCTTGCAAACCACACATTTATGCAAGACCTTTTTCACTACTTGTCTAATTTTGAGAATCCAAAATTGTTGTCTAATCTCTATTATCACTTCTCTAACTCCCGCATGTAACAGCTTATGATGAGTATCCAGGATCAAAAGGTCCACAAAGTGCCCCCCAGAAGGTAGCAAAATTGGATGTCTTTTCTCCTCTGGAAGCCCAGAAAACTGTAGTCTACCTCCTACTCTCAATAAATCCTGATCCAAAAACACATCCAAACCCTTGAGCGCAGAATGTGCTGGTAGAACTTGTAATGGATGGCTGGTGAGCAATTCTCTCTCTTCACCAAATTTTTTCTTCTGCATTTATACCACCCAGTATTTCCTGGCTTGCTGAATCTCATTACTGTTCAGAATTCCTTCCCTTCTTGTTTCTCCCTTAATGTTGTTGGTAAATCTATATATCCATGCTGTCACTCTTAACAATCTTTTCAGACTGCTAATGTCCTCAAGCCTCAATATGGGGTCCTGCTGCATAACTTGACAACTGTTCACAGCGCATTTTCTCACCTCACTCACCCATGCTTCTTCAGCCTGGCATTCTCCTACAATAGGCTGATTAGAAGGCCAGTTTTCACTTCCAAGTTTTAGCCACTCTGGCCCATTCCACCACAAACTTGATTGTGAAAGATCTTTCATCGAAATTCCTCGTGTTGGTAAATCAGCGGGGTTTTGGATGCCTGGACAATGCTTCCATTGCTTGGGATCTGTGTGCGCTTGAATTTCCTCCACCCTATTGGCAACAAATGGTTTCCATTTCCTTGCCTGACTTCTTAACCAGTGCAAACTATAGTGGAGTCTGTCCAATAATAGCTTGGAATTTCATAGAGGGCCAAAGACTTTCGCACTGTAATTGCAAGCCGACTAGCAATAACGGCACCCATCAATTCCAACCTTGGAACAGAAAGCCTTTTCAAAGGTGCTACTCTACTCTTTGCAGCAACCAACCTGCAACTTACTTCTTCTTGCAATGCGCCTCTTATATAAATACAAGTTGCATAGGCTTCCTCACTTGCATCACAAAAGATGTGCAGCTCCAAATTGTCTGGACTATTGTTCAACTCTCCAAAGTACCATCTTGGGATTTCAATGTCTCCAAGATGTGCCAATTCTTTGAACCAATATTTCCACCTTACCACCATATGATCAGGTAACTCTTGGTCCCAACCAAGTCCAATTTCCCAGAGGCTCTGAAACCAAATTTTTTACTTTATCACAAATGGAGCCAGGAATCCAAGAGGATCAAAGACCTTCGAAGCCAAACTAAGAGCTGTACGTTTTGTCCACCTTGTCTCATTCTCGGCCAGCTCTACTAAAGATTTCCCATTGAAGGTAAACAAATCATCATCTTGCTGCCAAACAATGCCTAGCACCTTTGCGTCTATTGCCCACAACTCCTTAATACCAGAATCCTCAATACTTTCTGCTGCATCAGGTACTACAGAGGAATGACTCATAAACTCTTGTAATTGCGAATGATTGGTCTGCCATTTTCTGAGCTCCATGCCAGCCTCCCTCATTATAGCTCTAGCCTCCATGAATATCTGTTTAGCCATTTCTGTATTATCCACGGAACATAGCAAATCATCAACATAAAAATTTTTCCTTATGTGTTCAATAGTGTTAGGATAGACTTCAGAATATTTCTTAAAATGGTACTGCATAGTAGCTGCCAACAGAAATGGACTAGAGCTGAGGCCAAACAACACTGACTTCATTCTATATGCTTGAACCTTAGGTTCATTTTCCAACAAGTCTTTCGTATCCACCCACAGATACCTTACTGCATCTCTGTCCTCTGGTTTTAACTTTATCCGCAAAAAGGCTTGCTTCACATCTGCAGTCAATGCTACTCTACCAAACCTGAATCTCAGTAACAAGGAAAATAAATCTGCATTTAAATTTGGCCCAGCATCCAAACAGTCATTCAAGGACACACCACCTTTGTCCTTGGCTGAGCCATCAAAAACTACCCTCAGTTTGGTGGTAGTTTTGTCTCGCCGTACCACTGCATGGTGTGGCAGATAATGTGCCTCCTGGCTCACCAGCTCACCTTGCACCCTTTCAGCATAGCCCTCCCTTACATAACTTAGGATGGCCTCATCGTATTCAATTAACAACTCCTCATTTTTTCTTAGCCTGTACAATGAAGTCTCCAACCTCCGATTAGCTAGCTGAAGGTTTGAACCGGGTTTGCAAGAATCCTTCCATGGTAGGCCAACTTCATAGCAACCATCTCTAAACCCAATCCCTTTTTCAAAGTGCTCTAAAACATCATTGTTCACTGTACTTGCCTGGTTGTCCTTTATACCAATAGATTCAAGTTCCCAAAACGCTTTCAAATGCCTTTCCAGACCATGGCTGTTCTCCTCAATCTTAACAAAGAGAGCCTTAACTTCCATTTCATTGCAATAACTACCATGTAGCATCCAGCCTAGCTTACTTTCAATAGCTACTGGGCCTTGAGATGTACGGACAATATTACCAGTGATGAAGTCCCAATAATAGTCAGCTCCAATCAAAAGACTAATATCTTCTGTTCCCTCAAACTTATTATTGCCCAAATTAATTCCTTTAACTTGCAATTCTTGGACACATGCCATATCTAAACAAGTAGTGACTGGAGCACAAAGTTCCTCAATCTCTACAGCTTGGACCTTGATAGTGGGACTTTGCGGTAACAACCCTTTAACCAGAACTTCTACCTTCTTAAATTTGGTTCGGTTTTGAACTGAACCCCCAAACCCAGAAATTCTTAAATTTTCCCTCTTAAGTTCTTTAAACTTCAATTTTCTGGAAATTCTGGTCTTAATAAAACTACACTGGCTACCACTATCAAACAACACTCTTACAGTAGCTTCTCCCTCATTCCCAATTAATAAGGCTGCAGTTGTTTGCAATAATCCCCCTTTACTTTTACTCCCTTGCATAGCAGTGGCATGTGCCACTGATGTCTCTACTTCTGGGGTAGGCCTACTAAGAGTGTTTTCACACAATAATGGCTGATGCCTACCATGACATTTTTGCACAAATTTTAAACTTACAAAACCTTGCTCTATGACCTTTCAAAAAACATTTAAAACATGCTGTGGACTTAGTTACCCTGTCCTTTCTCTCCTCAAAGGGTAAGGCCTCAGCCACCTCACATTTATATGACTTGTGGTTGCCTTCGCAAAATATACATTCCTTGATTCCCTTTAATTTATTCTCAGAGGAGGCATGTAGAGCTGACACTGTACCTGGGCTATTCCTTTTTGTGGAAACTTTGGTGCTGTGCCTGCATTTGTCCTCTTGTTTACCATCCCACTGTGCAAACTCAACTCCCTCTCGTCTTGCTAATTCTGTGCCTAAAAGACTTAACATCTGCTGAAGGGGGATGTACACATGTTCTGCAGAGTGTCCCCTACTTAATTCAAGCAAAATTGAGCTAGGCAATTTAGACTCCAGTGTAGGAACCAACATTATACCATACTTTTCCATTCCTACACCCAAGTTGTCCAGAGACCTAGTTCTAATTTCAAATTCATCATATAACTGCCGTAACTCCTTGACACTATTAGGATTATTAACAGGAGGTATAGTTAAAAGTGCACGGAGGTGGCTTTTAATTAAGATCTCTGGCTTACCAAACCGTTTCTTTAATATATCCCAAGCCACATTATAATTAGCCTCTGTTAATGCTAATCCTGCTATAGTCTTTGCTGCCTCCCCTTCCAAGAGGGACCGCAAATAATTAAACTTCTCCACGGCACTTAACACTTGACTAGAATGAACTGCTGATTGAAAACTGTCTGCCCATCCTTGCCATTCCTGAATACTCCCAGAAAATGTTTTGAGTACAAGCCTCGGTAATTGAACTACAGATCTGTTAACCTTAACTTCACAAGCATCATTTGTTGAGTGTTGTGTTTCATTATTAGACCTGGTCTCTAACTGTACTGAGCTGCTAAACTCTTTTGCTCGGAGGCCTACGTTAGTCATATCATCAATAATCTCTTCAAAGTAAATTATGTTATTTTCTATTTCATCCTCTTCTATAAGAGCCTCAATTTTAACATTTACCTCACTTAGAGCAACCTTTTTAGTTTCTAATATGGCAAGCTTCGCAGTCACTAAGCGTAAATCCTCTTGCTCTATGGCAGAATCTATAGTGGCAATGACCTTTGTAATTAGACCTTTGTAGGCACTTCTCCTTTTTATAAATTTGTTTAATTCAGATGCACTCATCTTCAATGTAAACAACCCTTGGGCTCAATACCAAATGAGCTGAATTGGCAGAAATACTTAACCAAACTGATCAAACGCAAATTTTACTTTCAAATAAACTGAATTGCTGAGTGGGGTACTAACCAAACACCAGTATGGAATACCAAATTTTCCACCCCAGGACCTTAATTCAATAATGACCCAAAATTAACCAAACCAGAAAAAATATAGGCCAAAAAACGACAGACGACTGGCCAAGTTTCGCAATTGGGCGACCAAACTTTACCCTGGGACCTTAATTCAATAATAACCCAAAATTAACCAAACCGGAAAAAAAGTAGGCCAAAAAACGACAGACGACTGGCCAAGTTTCGCAATTGGGCGACCAAACTTTACCCTGGGACCTTAATTCAATAATAACCCAAAATTAACCAAACCGGAAAAAAAGTAGGCCAAAAAACGACAGACGACTGGCCAAGTTTCGCAATTGGGCGACCAAACTTTTTACCCTGGGACCTTAACTCAATAATACTCAACCCGTCTAGGCCTAACTTGGGATACAACTTGCACAATCAGAACTTTGCCGAAAAATGGTCACTGACTCAGTCTTGGGGTAGAAATCCGGTTCTGAAGGACCATGTTATTTTATTTATTTGTCGGGTTCGAAATCCCAGCTGAGCCGTGAACGGCCAAATTCTAAAGGGCAAGTTCTACCTAAAGCCCAAGTTAAGCTAAATTAAAACTTACGGATTTGAGATCCTATTAGGTCCTACCTCAGGGTAACCTCAGGGTTGCTGACTCGATGCGGGCCTACCTTAGACCTTAAATTACATGAACTTAAAAGGTAAACAAACGGGTACTATTTGTGGTCTTCTTTCTGAACCTTGCAACAACAACGCAACCTGGACTATTGCACGATGCAACAATCATGTATCTAAACAACCAAACTGAATTGCAAGAGAGCTCTCTATCAAACCACACCTTTACGTACGACCTTCCACAAACGAGTAGAAAAGACGCGCAGCGTCTCAAAATGATGCCAACAGTGTGACCAAACAATGATGCCACAAGAGCTCAAAAATGCTAGCTCTAAATTAATTTAATTTTTCACTAACCTTACAATTATGAGATGGATATATATACACACCTTAACTTAATATATATACAAGCAATGCTGCATCAATCAGCTTAGTCATCGTATCGCCTTGGGACAACAATGGTTCTTCCTCTTCTAGATTTTCTAACAGGGTCTACCTCTATACAGACCTGATGGCCTTTTAGTTTGCCTACTTCAGGCCCAAAAAGAGAAGAAAACTCCGTTAACAATGAATCTATGTCAGACGGATATGAGAGTGTATGCACATCTGTCTGACTCTTTGGCAAAATTTTGTCAATAGGCATTTTCAAAGCATCAATCCAATCACGGCCTTGCTCATCCACCACTAAAAGAGTTAAGGGATGAGACAAAGTTTTCTATGATGGATGCTCCTCCACAAATACGTATTTGTATGTCCCCATATTTTTTTAGTATTGTTTTAGATGCATGTAGTTTAGATGCATGTAGTTTAGATGCATTTTTGAAAGTTTTGTCAAGAAATTTTTAGAAATGACAGTTCGGGAAGCACCTGTATCTAGTTCTAGAGGAACTGTAATTCCATTTAGGCCTACCTCTACAATATATGGACCTGTATTATCACCACTTTGCTGCTCATAAAATAGGTACTCCACTCCAATATTCGAAGTAGTTCAATTTTGAGGATTTACACTAGAAATGTTATAATTAGAATTTTCACCTCTTGTTTTCTTTGAAAAACAAACTTTAGCTATGTGGCCTATTTTACTCAGGGCTGGATTAAGACCTCTAGAGGCCCTAAGCACTGAAAAGATTATGGTGCCCCCATATATATCTAATTCAAAATAAAAACGATACTAAACCACAAAATAAATTTTTATCTTTCGAAATGAAACAAAACTTCCATGTATGCTGAAATTAAAATACCTTCTTTCTAGATTTTCTGATTGCAAAATCCTGGATAATTTCATCGAAGCTGACTCGACGAAGCATGTCCGCGTCTATACACAGTAGGAAAAGTGAATCAAGTCTGTCCTGACACATTGTTGTTCTCTGAGGGTTTTTTATTCCTTTCAGCTGAGAAAAAGAGCGTTCTGCGGAGCAGTTAGTAATCATCAATGTTAGAAAAATACGTAGTGCGATATCTACATTTGGAAATACACATTGTATCCTGTCTTTCACTTGGGTGTCATGAAGATCAGTGTGACTGAATTTCGCTTTTCCTGTTTCATTAAACTTTGAGCGCATATAACAGTGGAACTGCCGTAGTTCTCCACAGAGATTCACGTTCAAGTCAACAGGGTGAGTCAATTAGCTTTTGGGAACCTTGTGAATATTGTTCGTCAGATAAGTCGAAATCGTTTAGAAAAGAAAATCTACTTGATACTTCTTTGTACACTCCACCTCTCCTCTTCATATGAGTTTTAAGTGTATCAATTAAAGCTGTTATTTTTTTTATTTTATTGGGTTCAGAATCCCAGCTGAGCCGTGAACGGCCAAGCTCTGAAGGGCCAGTTTAACCTACACCCCAAGTTAAGCTAGACTAAAAACTTACGGACTTGGAGGTCCTATTAGGTCCTACCTCAGGGTTGCTGACTCGATGTGGGCCTACCTTAGGCCTCAGTTGCATAAAATTAAGATAAAAAACAAAAGAGGCACTATTTATGGTCTTCTTTCTAAACCTTGCAACAACAACACAAAACTGTTCAAAGAATGGCAAGGATTAAAGAAAAATAAAGACAATAAGGCGAAACAATCAAAAAATCTATTAGATAAGCAAACCAAATGGAACCAAGAATTAGATAGCCTGTTTGATATAGCACATGCAGATGCTATGAAGCTAATTGATATTGAAGAAGATAAGCTATTTCTAAAACTCCAGCGAGAAGAGGGGCGAAAAGGAAAAATGGATGGGATTGATAAAGAGTTTGCAAAGAAAGAAAAGTATGCTAAGAAAAAGGAAGAACAATTAAACATAAGAAAAGCAAGAGAAATGTCGAGATTTGAAGAAACTGTAGTTCTCAGTGACTCAACTAGCAGTTCTGGTGCTGAAAGACAAAATACAACATCTGATGAAGAGTTTACGGTTGATTCTTATGAACCAATAACCATCCACCTCAAAACAGACTGTACGAAAGAAACAAAAATTGCTTGATGATACATTGCTTGCAGCCCTTGATGTAACAAAAATGAGCAATAAAAGTGCATCATTAGTGATGATACCAACGATTGAAGGTCTTGGAAAAAATGCAGAAGAATTCAATGTCAGTTATTCATGTATAAGAAGAGCAAGAGAAAAATTTCGGAAAAAATTTGGAGAAAATTTAAAGAAAGAGTTTAAAGCTGATGTTCCTTTAACCATTCATTGGGACGGAAAACTAATAGAAGACATAACAGGACGAGAAGTTGTTGAACGACTCCCTCTTCTGATTTCAGGAGATGGCATTGAACAACTTCTTGGTGTTCCAAAAATCACTGCAAGCACAGGAGAATTAACTGCAAATGCCATCCACCAAGCTTGTTTGGATTGGGATATCTCAAACAAAATAAAATGTATGTGTTTTGACACCACAGCATTGAATACAGGTCGTAGAAATAGTGTCTGTGTTCTTCTAGAACAGAAAATGAACAAACGTATGCTGTGGCTGGCCTGCAGACATCACATACTAGAAATAGTGTTAGAAGCTGTTGTTTCGCATTCATTGCCTGCATCATCAGGACCTGATATTGCAATTTTCAAACGATTTAGAATGAAATGGTCAAAATTAGACACAAAAAACTACAGAACAGTATTAGATGATCCAAATACCATACCCAGTATTACTGATATAAAAGCAGAAGTGACTGAGTTTGCTACCACTCAACTTGAAGAACATCAACCTCGTGACGATTACAAAGAATTGCTGGAACTGACAATCATTTTCCTTGGTGGAGTACCAAAGAGAGGAGTTTCATTCAGAAGACCAGCTGGCGTTCATCGAGCAAGATGGATGGCAAAAGTCATTTATGCCATGAAAATTTGGTTGTTTAAAACACAATTTAAATTAACACCCAGAGAAGAAAAAGGCCTTAGAGATATCTGCCTCTTTGCTGTACACATATATGTTCAATCCTGGTTTACAGCGTCAGTTTCAGTTCTCGCTCCTCGTCTCGATTTAGAGATGTTGAAGAAACTGCAACTGTACAAACTAAAAGATGAACGCATTGCAACTGTTGCCCTGAAGAAAATGATGAATCATTTATGGTATCTTTCAGAGGAGTTAATAGTATTTGCTTTCTTTGATGATGGCGTGCTACACCAAATTAAAAACCGAATGAAACAAGCATTGCAAAACGGCGCCGAACCAAATCCAGAGAAAAAAGAGGTTATTGACCCTGAAGTTATTGAAAACAGAGAACTGGAAGACTTTGTTAGTGCAAATACAAAAGAATTGTTCAATAGACTTGGTTTACCATCAACGTTTCTTAATAAGAACTCTGAAGAGTGGAATGAAGATGACTGCTACAACAACGTTAAACAAGTTGTAGTGAATACTCTTATTTTAGTTTCAAGATAAATGTTAATTTTACAGTCTTGAATTTCGGAATAGTTATAAATTCATTTTAAATTAGTTACCCCTCATAATTCAATTATGAACCACATTAATACTAATTTTATGTATACTATATTATTTTATTGTATGTAAACATAATTATTATATATCACAATTGTCAGTTAATTATTTATATTCAAATATTTATTTTAATCTAATACCATGTCCATTTTACAAATAAATAATAGAAAACCAAAGGTTATATTTTCCACCTTTGGTACTGTCGCAGTTTCGCCTAACGGACTCAATACGGCTAGTGAGATAATCACTGGTTGGCACTTAACTAGCGGCAGTGCTTATGGCTACATCATCCAGGTTAACCTATACCGGATAGATGCGCTACGGTCCCAAGCCGTAGCTTGCCTAGGCCGACGACGACGACGTAAACCAACAATTGGTGACCCCGGAGCTGGATTACCCCTTCTACCCGAACGACTAGGACTAGACTGTAAT
This sequence comes from Bathynomus jamesi, assembly GCA_023014485.1. Lineage (NCBI taxonomy): Eukaryota > Metazoa > Arthropoda > Malacostraca > Isopoda > Cirolanidae > Bathynomus > Bathynomus jamesi. Next base: position 89,047 of record JAJOZX010012600.1, read on the forward strand.
GTCGTTCGTGCCCATCACCCCCTTCACCCGAACGACTAGGACTAGACTGTAACGTCGTTCGTGCCCATCACCCCCTTCACCCGAGCGACTAGGACCAGACTGTAATGTCGCTCGTGCCCTCTGCCCCTCACCCCTGCCCGTGCGCTCTGTGCCTGCGCTCGTCTCAACCTCCACTCCTTCGTTGGGAACTTGTCGTCTTACTTGTACGTCAGCAAGCATAGGAGAAGATGCCTGACGACGCTGGTGCCATCTCCCACTTGAGCGTAAAGCTCCCCGTCTTCTGGCCGGGTGATCCATTTATTTGGTTCCACCAAGTGGAATCACAATTCAACTTGGGAAGGATCACCGCTAGCAGGACGAAATACGATCATGTTTTGTCCTCTCTACCAGCGAGCATCATCTCTGAAGTCCGTGACGTCATCGTATCTACTTCCACGAGTGAGGACCCGTACAACGATCTGAAGTCTGCCATCCTGTGCCGCACCACTGTCTCCGAGCGTGAGAAACTACATCAGTTAATCTCAAAAGAAGAACTTGGAGACCGTAAGCCCACTCAAATGCTGAGGGCTATGCAGTGCGCTCTAGGCGAACGCGCACAAACCTTCGATAAGGACATCTTTAGACAGTTGTTCTTGCAGAAACTTCCTCCATCAGCTCAGCGTGTCTTGGCCACTATGGATCCTGCTACTCCAGTTGATAAACTAGCAGCAACTGCCGACAAAGTAGTGGAGATTGACACAGCTCCGGTCAACAACGTGAACACACAATCGGAACTGGAGTTGAAAGTGAAAGAGTTAAGTCAACAACTCAACCACGTTTGTTCTCTGCTACAAAATCAACGGCAAAGAAGCTATTCTCGGTCAAGATTTACGAAGAGGCATCGTTCGAGTTCCGGGAAGATCTGCTTCTACCACGCCAATTTGGAAAGAAGGCTAGGAAGTGCATCTCCCCTTGCAATTTTTCGTCGGAAAACCCCAGCAGCGAGTCCTAATGGCGTCTAGTACTCGCACTGCCAACCTGTTATTCATAAAGGACAGGAACTCTGGTGTCAATTTCTTGGTCGATACCGGAGCATCAGTCAGTGTATTCCCTCAAAAATCTGGTCATACGCACTCGGAATCTCCGCCTCTATACGCTGCTAACGGTTCACGCATACCCACGTACGGTACTCAGTCGCGTGAACTAAACTTGGGCCTTCACCGATCCTTCAAGTGGATTTTCATCTGTGCTCAAGTGCAGCATCCCATAATCGGCGCTGACTTCCTCCAGCATTTCAAACTCCTGGTGGATCTTGACAAGCGACGCTTATGCGACCAGGCCACACTGCTTTCTGTTCTTGCCAAACAGGTTGCCCTTCCGGACGCCTCGAACTCTGCACTTTCCCTCGTTCCCCCTAATTCCATGTACCAGTGCCTTTTCCAGCGATATCCAGGAATTCTTCAACCAATGCAGATGGGTGATACCATTAAGCACACCATTACCCATCACATTACAACAAAAGGTCCCCCTGTGTTTGCAAAACCCAGACGTCTTGCCCCGGACAAACTGAAAGCTGCCAAATCGGAATTCCAGCTTATGATAGATCTTGGGATAATAAGACCTTCCAAAAGCAGTTGGTCCTCTCCCCTACACCTGGTCCAGAAGAAGTCAGGAGACTGGAGACCATGTGGGGATTACCGGTTTTTAAATTCGACAACCATCCCGGACCGATATCCGGTACCAAATGTCCAAGACTTTACTTCTCTTCTCCACGGCAAATCTATCTTCAGTAAAATAGATCTCGTTAAGGCTTTCCACCACATTCCCGTAGAGCCTTCGGATATTCCCAAGACTGCAGTTTGTACACCATTTGGGTTATTCGAATTTTTGAAGATGCCGTTCGGGCTACGGAATGCTGCGCAAACCTTTCAGAGGTTTATAGATGAGGTCACCAGAGGCTTAGACTTTGTTTATGCCTACATCGATGATTTGCTTGTGGCCAGCTCAACGGTAGAGGAACATAAGGAACATCTTTCACTCCTTTTTCAACGCTTAGAACAATACGGTGTTACTATTAATGCATCTAAGTGTGTGTTTGCACAGCCAACCTTGGAATTTCTTGGTCACACGATTTCGCAGCACGGAATTACCCCCCTTCAGGACAAGTGTGAAGTGATAAAAAATTACCCTATGCCAAGTAATCAGCGTGAGTTACGTCGGTTTCTAGGTTTGGTAAACTATTACCACAAGTTCATTAAAAACTGTGCCAGTGTTCTTGCTCCTCTACACGCTATGATCACACACAAACGCAAGGTAACGAAATTGGTATGTAGCGATAGTGTACAGGCGTTCGACAATGCCAAAAATGCTATCAATAGTGCATTGTCTTTGTCATTTCCTATCAGTGATGCCCCCTAACTCTGACGGTCGATGCATCAGATGTTGCGATCGGTGGAGTGTTGGAACAAACCATTAACGGTCAACAAGCACCCATCGCGTTTTACTCGAAAAAGCTGCAGCCAGCCCAAACGCGTTATAGTGCTTTCGGACGTGAACTTCTTGCTATTTACTTAAACGTGAAGCATTTTCAACATTTCCTTGAAGGCCGAGAGTTTTGTGTTTTTACCGACCACAAACCTTTGGTCACTGTCTTCAATAAAAACAGCTGTAACCACTCTCCCAGAGTCATCAGGCAACTCGATTATATCTCGCAATTTACCACAGATATCCGCCACATCAAAGGTGTCTTGAACACTCCAGCGGATGCACTTTCAAGAATAGAGATTACTTCTGTTACCCTCAGCTCTACACTGTGGAATGCTATTGCACAGGATCCAGATAAGGATACGGAACTACAAGACCTGCTCAGAGAAGACTCCACTCACTCACTTTCCCTCAAGAAATGAGTATGCCAGGATTGTCTGTGCCCCTCTATTGCGACGTATCAACAGCTGCTATTCGCCCTTATGTCCCTCCATGTCACAGAAAAGCAGTCTTCACGGATCTTCATAAGCCCTCCCATCCTGGTATCCGTGCTTCGCAACACCTGGTTACCTCTCGCTTTGTTTGGCCCTCGATGCGGAAGGATGTCAAACATTGGACCAAAACGTGCCTTGCCTGCCAGCGTGCCAAAGTCCAAAGGCACACCAGGTCCCCCTTTGACGCATTTCCGCCCCATCCCAGCGATTTGAAATAATTCATGTAGACATTGTTGGCCCTCTTCCAGTGATTCAAGGCCAACGTTATCTGCTCACCTGTCTCGACCGCTTTTCCAGATGGCCTGAAGCCATCCCACTTCCTGATATCCAAGCGGACACTGTTGCAAGAGCCTTTCTTCATGGATGGGTATCAAGATTTGGATTGTCGACAAAAGTTATCACTGACCAAGGTCGCCAATTTGAGTCTTCGCTTTGGAAGAAGTTTACCAGCTTGTTGGGTACAGTACATGCGCATACCTGTGCGTATCATCCGCAAGCTAACGGCCTCGTCGAACGCTTCCATCGCCAGCTGAAGTCATCCCTTATGTGTCACGAAGACTCCCATTGGATGGATAAGCTTCCACTCGTGTTGCTTGGTATTCGCTCTGCATTTAAGAGTGATCTGAAGACTACAGCGGCTGAACTAGTCTATGGAACAACACTGCGGCTACCAGGTGGCTACTTCACTGCAGGGGATAAGTCATGTGATCCTACGGAATTCGCTCAAACACTTTCCTCTCACATGCAGTCCCTTCAGCCTGTTCCCCCTCGATTGACTAGCCAACAGAACATCTTTGTTTCCCCAGCCCTCCAATCTTGCACCCACGTTTTCGTTCGTGTACCTCTCCCAAAACGGCCTCTCCAATGTCCATATGACGGACCCTATGAAGTTCTCCGACGTACGCGCAAATCATTCCTCATCCAGCGCGGTTCCAAGGTCGACAAGGTTTCTATCGATCGTCTTAAGCCTGCGTTTTTGGAATCAACCTTAAGCGAGGTACATGTAGCTACCAAAAAGGTTCAGCGGAAATCTGTGTCGTTCGGAACTCTTTGAACTTCCTCTCTGGTGGGGGAGTGTGTAGTGAATACTCTTATTTTAGTTTCAAGATAAATGTTAATTTTACAGTCTTGAATTTCGGAATAGTTATAAATTCATTTTAAATTAGTTACCCCTCATAATTCAATTATGAACCACATTAATACTAATTTTATGTATACTATATTATTTTATTGTATGTAAACATAATTAATTATATATCACAATTGTCAGTTAATTATTTATATTCAAATATTTATTTTAATCTAATACCATGTCCATTTTACAAATAAATAATAGAAAACCAAAGGTTATATTTTCCACCTTTGGTACTGTCGCAGTTTCGCCTAACGGACTCAATACGGCTAGTGAGATAATCACTGGTTGGCACTTAACTAGCGGCAGTGCTTATGGCTACATCATCCAGGTTAACCTATACCGGATAGATGCGCTACGGTCCCAAGCCGTAGCTTGCCTAGGCCGACGACGACGACGTAAACCAACAAAGTCATAAGAAAAATTCAAGTTGTTAATGACAATGCAGAAAGAGGTTAGATTAGTTGATGAATACAACAAACAAATCACAAATGATGAAGAAAAGAACAGGATCTCCTCCAAGTGGTAAAGATATATAGAGCTGCTCTTCCAAATAAAAACAAGAAGACAATATCATCATTAAGAAATTAACAGTGAAATATAATGAACAAAAGGTTATTATTATTACGGAAGTCTTATTATTATTACAGAAGAACTGTCAATTTGAAAATGTAGAGTGGTTATGATAGGCCTACCGGGGAACTTCCACTTAAAAAAAAAAGGTAACGCGCCGTATGCTTTACCTCAAGGGTGGTGTGGAAACAGCATATATTTCTTATTTTGTGTGATTTTCAACTTATGGTAGTGACCCTTAAAAATTATTTTTTTTTAATTCAAAATTTGCATGCATTACTTTTTACCAAATTAAACATAATCAGAGGGTGGTCCGAAAAAAAATTCCCAAAAAATTTTTTCGGTCAATTTTTGAATCACCCTAAATTATGGTAATATATATATATATATATACACACGTCACCTCACACACCTTTTCATTCCTACACCCAAGTTGTCCAGGGACCTAGTTCTAACTTCCTGCCGTAACTCCGAGACACTATTGGGATTATTAACAAGAGGTATAGCTAAAAGTTCGCGGAGGTGGCTTTTAATTAAGATCTCTGGCTTACCAAACCGTTTCTTTAATATATCCCAAGCCACATTACAATTAGCCTCTGTTAATACTAATCCTGCTATTGTCTTTGCTGCTTCCTCCTCCAAGAGGTACTGCAAATAATTAAACTTCTCCACCGCACTTAACACTTGATTAAAATGAACTGCTGATTTAAAACTGTCTGCCCATCCTTACCATTCCTGAATACTCCCAGAAAATGTTTTGAGTACAAGCCTCGGTAATTGAACTGCAGATCTGTTAACCTTAACTTCACAAACACCATTTGTTGAGGGTTGTGTTTCATTATTAGACCTGGTCTCTAACTGTACTGAGCTGCTAAACTCTTTTGCTCTGTGGCATACTTTAATTATATCATCAATAATGTCTTCAGAGTAAATTATGATATTTTCTATTTCATCCTCTTCTATAAGAGCCTCAATTTTAACATTTACTTCACTTAGAGCAACCTTTTTAGTTTCTAATATGGAAAGCTGCGCAGTCACTAAGCTTAAATCCTCTTGCTCTATGGCAGAATCTATAGTGGCAAAGGCCTTTGTAATTAGACTTTTGTAGGCGCTTCTCCTTTTTTTAAACTTGTTCTTTTCAGCTGCACTCATCTTCAATGCAAACAACAATTGGGCTCAATGCCAAATAAGCTGAATTGGCAAAAATACTTAACCAAACTGATCAAACTCAAATTTTGTTTTTTTTCAAATAAATTGAATTGCTTGGTTGGGGTACTGACCAACCACCAGTATGGAATACCAAATTTTCCACCCAAGTAACTGCCGCACTGAAGTCTGCAACCTTCGCCTACGAATAATAAACCAAAATTAACCAAACCGATAAAAATGTAGGCACAAAAGAACGACAGACGAGTGGCCAAGTTTCGCAATTCGGCGACCAAACTTTCTACCCTGGGACCTTAACTCAATTATACTCAACCCGTCCAGGCCTAACTTGGGCTACAATTTGCACAATCAGAACCTTGCCGGAAAATAGTCACTGACTCAGTCTTGGGCTAGAATCCAGTTTCGAAGGACCATGTTATTTTTTCATTTTATTGGGTTCAGAATCCCAGCTGAGCCGTGAACGGCCAAGCTCTGAAGGGCCAGTTTAACCTACAGCCCAAGTTAAGCTAGACTAAAAACTTACGGACATGGAGATCCTATTAGGTCCTACCTCAGGGTTGCTGACTCGATGTGGGCCTACTTTAGGCCTCAGTTGCATAAAATTAAGATAAAAAACAAAAGGGGCACTATTTATGGTCTTCTTTCTAAACCTTGCAACAACAACACAATCTGCACGATACAACAATCTTGTATCTAAACAGCCAAACTGAATTGCAAGAGAGCTCTCTATAAGACCACGCCCTGTAAGTGCCGCATTCAACAAACGAGTAGGAAGGACGCGCAGCGCCCCAAAAGAATAATGCCACAAGAGTGCTCAAACAATGATGCCACAAGAGCCCAAAAATGCTAGCTCTAAATTAAGTGAATTTTTCACTAACCTTACAATTATGAGACGGATATATATACACACCTTAACTTAATATATACAAGCATTGCTGCATCAGTCAGCTTAGTCATCATATCGCCTTGGGACAAAAGCGTAGTAAATCGATACGCGAAATTTGTCTCTAGGATTCACTGTTGTTTCTGGTGCACTGCCATCATTTCCTTGTTTTTTCCTGATTCGCTTGCGGGACTGGGCTTTTTTGTAGTCAGTATCAGGGAAGATATCTTTTGATATGTCTTCAAATCTTTCGAAATCATTCCTCAAAGTGTGTAAGTAGTTTGCTAATGATTTTCTCTTTTTTTTTTGGTGCCCCTGCCTTCCTGGTGCCCAAAGCACGTGCTTAGTCTGTCTATTGAGTAATCCAGGTCTGATTTTACTACAGTTTTGGCAAACTGCTTCTTCAAAAGGACAGTCCTTCTTCCAATGGTGTTTTCCACACCTAGTAGTAGATTTAGTCTTATTTGCCGCATATTTTTAATTTGTTTGTCTAGTAGGCTCATTAGGTCTACCAGGCCTAGAAGATTTAAAGCTATTTACGTGTTGGGCTTTACTACGGTGACTTCCAAAAGCTCTAACATCTTTAGCAGCTGCTTCCCTAGCCACAACTATTTCTACAGCCTGACTAAAAGTTAGGTCCTGCATAGCTAATAGGGCTCTCTGGGTAGACCCCTCTTTGAGACCCATTTAGGGATGTGCCGGATAGTAATTTTACCGGATAACCGGATATCCTGTAGTTTTAAAATGCCGGATATCCGGTTAGTGTCGTTCACAGAATCTCTTAAAGACAACAACAAAAGATTCTGCTGTAAGGTCCTCCACAACATCCAGCTAAACAGCTCGTGAGGCAGCACATGTAAACAGTACAATGTACATTTTTTGTTCAGTGTCAACCACCCCTACAGTCAATGCTCCTGTATAGTCAATGCCTACAGTCTCAAAGGGTTTGTTGAGAGTAACTCTCTCCTCTGGCAAAGCAGGAGGATTTGGTTTTCTATAGGGCCTAACATGAATACGCCTACATGTGACACACTAATTCAGAACTGTTTTAACAGTGATCCTTCCCTTGGGTATCCAATAAGTTTTTCTTAATGCAGTTAGTGTTTGTGGTACCCCCATATGATGTACATCATTGTGTGTTTGTCTGATGATTAATGTTGTCAGATAGCTAAATCTTGGTAAAAGGATCGGATGTTTGCTTTTGTAAGACAGTTTTGATTTGTCTAATCTCCCTTTACACCTTAGAAGACCTTCCTCATCTCTGAACAAGTTTAGATCCACAACTACTGATGGTACAGGCTCTTTTGTTTGTTTCCCATTGATCAAGAATTCTAACTCTTTATTATACTCCTTTTGTTGTGCAGCAAACCTCAAACAGTAGGCTGTGACCTTGACAAGTTTGCTGAAATCAGAATAATGTTCATAATTAGTGATTGGTTCAACCTTTTCATTCGAAAAGGTTAAATTTAATGTCAAGTTAATTTGTTCCACAGGCCATTGGTCTGTATTACAGAGCCACTTAAGTCCTATGAACCAAGTTTTGTTTGACTTCAACAACTTGTAGGATAAACCTCTAGTCAGAAAGTCTGCTGGATTTTGCTTAGTTGGAACATAGTGAAAGTTGACCTGTAGGCTTTCATTAGCTTCAGCTAATGAAATGGTTTTAATGGCTAATGCAGCAGCCAATAGTTCCAATTGAGGTACGGTTCAGATAGGTTTAAGAGGTGCAACTTTCCCTTTTGCATAAATTAGATGACTTTCTATAGGACTTACAAGGTACGCACAGCACCCATAAGCCTGTGTGCTTGCATCAGCAAACACATGAAGTCTCTGGGGTTTATCCCTAAACCCGCAGCACCTTTGTATTTTAATGTTCTGCACTTTTGTTAAATCAGCAGTTAACTTCTTCCAAGATTTTTGATCCTCAGTTGTTATTGGCTCATCCCACCCAACATTTGTCCTCCAAACTTCTTGGAGGAGAATCTTTGATTTTATTGTTGAAGGCAGAAATAGACCCATGGGATCAAAATTTTTTGAAGCCTCTGATAATATTTGTCTTTTAGTGTTAGCTTCCTTATCAAGTTTAAAACCTTTAGTGCAGATTGAATCATGATTGTTAGAAGTTGCATCCAAATACCAGTTCATAACTAAAGTTTTAACTCTGTCTGATGGTTCAGTAAGACCATTATTATCCTTTAAAATCTTTTTGCTTAAATCCTCATCATTTGAAATCCACTCTCTAAGTTCAAAGTTACCTTGTTGCATAATGTTTTGAGTGTTCATAGACCTCAGATAATTCAGATTTTGTTGATGTTGAGCCTATTAGATTGTCTACATAAAAATGTTCCTTGAAGAAGTTCAGTGTTAAAGAGTTATTAAACTGGTTCAAATGATGTCTAATTGTCAATGCTAATAGGCTAGGTGAGCAATTGGCTCCAAACAACACAACATTGAATCTATAGGTTATGAACCCTTTATTCAAATCAAATGGATCCCTGAACCATAAGAACCTAAGTTGGTTCTTGTCATATTCATTTTTAAGATTTATTCTCAAAAATGCCTTTGAAATGTCACTTTGTAAGGCATATTTATCTAACCTGAACCTGAGTAAGATCTTCACAAGGTCAGAAATGAGATTAGGACCCTCAATCAGGCAATCATTCAAACTGTGTTTATCACCGTCTTTGAGGCTACAGTTATATACTACTCTGAGTTTTGTTGTTGGGGCATCTTGTCGATAAACCCCCCTGTGGGTTAAATAATGACAACCATCTTTTTTAAAAGGGTTATTTGTTACTTCTTCAATGAAGCCTTTCTGTAGCTGTTCTTTGAAGACATCACTGTACATTTGAATTCTATTATCTTGTTTGAGCTTTTTCATTACTTTATATAAATGTCCTTTAGCTACTTTGAGATTATCTCTTAAAGTTGGACAATTTATTTTCCAAGGTAACTCAACAAAATAACTATTGTCTTTGCGCTGAATGGCGTCTTCAAATCTTTCTACCATTAACTGATCTTCTGAAGTTTGATTTGTGTTATGTATACCCAGAGGTGGGCAGGACCGAGTTCCAAAAGGACCGAACTCCAGGAACTCGGTCCTTTTTAAGGACCGTGAGCGGGAAAGTCGGTCCTTTTCTCAGTGAGGACCGAAATGAGGAGCGACGGTCCATTTTTAAGCAATTCCGGACGGTCCGGTCCGGACGGTCTTTTTTAGTGATTTTAGTGTGTTTAGTGATTATTTGAAGTTCTAAAGAAGATGGATCGTTTCCTCCAGAAGACTCAGAAAGAGACTGAGACTGAACTGAAACTTGTTTCAACACCTGGAGGAGACGAAGAATCTACTGATGTTAGTGCTTCAACTTCAAGTCAAGCAACTGGAGCTCCTAGCGGAAGAACTGAACCCGGCAATCCCTGGCCGTACCTGGACAAATACTTTGAATACCTGGGCCCCAAGGGTGAGCAGAACCTGGAGTACAAGTGCTTGCTGTGCCTGCCGAACAAGAACATCCTCTCGACAAGCAACAAGAGCCAAAACAACCTCAAGCGACTTGTTCATCAAGTTTAACACGCCTATCCCATCCAGTGCCGCCGTGGAGAGGCTCTTCTCTTTGGGGAAGGACGTCCTCAAGCCGAAAAGGTCAGGGCTCAGTGACAGCCATTTTGAAATGCTAGTCTTCTTGAAGGGAAACTCAAGCATTTAACTTAATAACTTTTTTTCATCATTTATGTATTGTATTAATTATAATTTACGTTAATAAAATTAAAGATTTCCGGTGTCTTTAATTTCATTTTTTTCATTTTAATCAA